>JAOPJM010001971.1:7407269-7419976 GCA_027124095.1 Muusoctopus leioderma | reverse complement strand
TTATATGTAGTGTGCAAGAGAGAAGATTGCATTGGTATGGACATGTAATGCATATGGGTGATGACAGATGGGTGAAGTGATCCAGGTGGAAGGAAGGTGTAGAAGAGGTAGACCAAGGAAGACATGGACAAAGGTGGTAGAAGCAGATCTCAGGATGCTGAATTTCAAGAAGGAGCTGACGAAGGATCAAGAGAAGTGGCAAGAAGCTATATTGGAGAGGACCCATCCAACCCATGCAAGCATGGAAAAGCAGACGTAAAATGATGATGATGGTAACAGGAAGGGCATCCGGCTATAAAATGCAGCGTCTCCGTCCAACCCATGCCAGTATGGAAACACGGACGTGATGACGATGATGAGAAGCAAACACAACAGCCATGTTTGGAATATTAGGTGTGTCAGTAATATATAAGTGTGCTGTAAGGAAAAAACTGGGAAAGCAACAAGACTGAATAATATATCAAGGAAAAGTATTATTGTTTTATTTCATAATATCAAAAAAATTATTATAAAAATTTGTATTTTTAAAATTTTAGTCAAATTTCATAACTGAAATTCATAGATAGGAAGAATTTTATGAAAATGGATTTTTTATTTTTTTTTATTGAATTATCTGACACCAATTATAAGCATTGGCAAAAAGTTTCAACCATGGTGTAACTTGAAGATCATCTCTCATATTTAGTGGTAACCAAGGACATTGCCATGCCAAAAAGCAACGTTCTGGGTGAGGCATGATAGCTAGATGGCGTCCATTTTCTGAACAAACAGCAGCAACTCCATCTGGTGAGCCATTGGGATTAAATGGATATTCAGATGTTGGTATCCCATCATCATTGACATAATGAAGAGGGATTAGATGTTTGTCTTTCAGCTGTCTGTACAGGGATTCTGATTTAAATTGCATCTTACCTAAAAAAAATCAAATAATTAAAAATTGATATCATTATAGCTAATGCTTACAAATGAAAAATTAGATGTAAAATGTTAAAAGATTTATTTTTAGTTAACATTCAAACTTCCTTTACATAATTACTGAATTAAAGAAATGTAACTAAATACAATTCTGATATTAATCTTGCTAAGGATAATAGCTAATAATTACCTGTAACTGGTATTACAAAATTTCAATTTCTTCTACCATCATACCAATTTAGTCCCCACACTAAGCCTTTTACCTCAACCTTCCCTTTTATTTCTGCATTCTTCTGAAACTCCCTCTATACCTATGCTTTTCTCTGTCCTTCCAGAGTTCAAACTGAATATTAACTGAATTAACCTCACATATCACACAGATGAGAAGAAGTTGCAACTTAGTCTAAAATTCCTAAGCCTAGGAAGAAATAAGATTTGGAAAGCCTACAAGCACTGCACTTACTCCTCCAACAAATTTATGAAAACAAAATTACTTACCTTCACCATGCGAGACCCATATTCCAAATACTGTTTGAGACATTCCTTGAAACATAATTGCAGGGCTTTCTGACACTTTTGTAGTCACAAAACGAGATTCAAATCTCTCAGAAGTGTTCACATCCAAAAACAGACCTCCAGACAGTATATTATCATCTAATTAGAAAGGTACATTATTAATTTTTTGTATAAGAAAAAAAAATCATTCATAATCAGAAGAAATATAAATTGATTTACAGAAGTGATCAGTAGAATCTGTATTAGCAATATGTTATTCCAAAAAATCCAAACTACCTGTACTGATCATCTTGTCTGCTTCAGCAATCACCACTTACACCTTTGGAAACACCAAAACATAATGGACAGACAACTGGCTGGAACATGTTTATATCTATTTTTAAACATATAATGTTAAAAATAGTCTGAGGAGAAGGTAAAGTGCTCATGACTTTTGCAGGCCCTCCAAAACTGGTGACGATGCAATTACTGTGCATTTTGAATTTCTGCAGGTGAAATCTGTAGTGAAAACGTGGGTAGGAGGAGGATTCTAGAGGGTTACAGTTCTGTGGATGAAGTATCTTGTGCAGGCATGGTTGTGTGGTTAATGAGTTTGCTTCGTAACCATGTGGTTTCAGGTTCAGTCCCACTGTGTGGCACCTTAGGTAAGTGTCTTCTACTATAGCCTCGGGTCAACCAATGCCTTGTGAGTGAATTTGGTAGACGGAAACTGCAGAAGCCCATCGTATATATAAGTATCATCATCATCATCGTTTTACGTCCGCTTTCCATGCTGGCATGGGTTGGATGGGTGATTTCGGCCCACATTGTTTCCTCATTGGAGTCACCACTCTCCCAGACGGGTCAGCGGCCCACGTCTCGCTCGTGTTTCATTTGGCATGGTTTCTACGGCTGGATGCCCTTCCTATCACTAACCACTTTACAGAGTGTACTGGGTGCGTTTTATCGTGACACCGACACTAGAAAGGCTGTCATGCCCATGGCACACTAGAGAGCCCTCTCTGCCCTATGTTTTCACTTTACAGAATGTACTGAGTGCATTTTATCATGACACCGACACGCTTTCACCTTACAGAGTGTACCGAGTGCAATTTATCGTGACACCGACACTAGGAAGGAAGGAAGGAAAGAAAAAAGAAGAAAGAAAGAAGGCAAGAAGGAAAGAAAGAAAGACAGAGAGACATACAGAGAGAAAAGAGAGGATTGAGAATGTGATTACTATTACAGAAATCGGATATTCCAGGGCTGATTGAATAAAATAACATACACACACACACACAATACATATATATACACACACAGACACACAAACACATACTCACTCTCACACATACATACATTCTCTCACACACACACATGTACACACACACACACACATACACATGCACACACTCACTCTCACACATACATACACATGCTTTCTCACACACACACACACACAGAGGCACACACAATGATTATTACGGCAATGAATCATTTTACCATTCAAGTTTCCTCAACTGAATATTGCACAAAATTATTCTCAACTTGTCTCATAACAAACATTAATTTCTTATACCACTCAGCTTAATACTTAATAGATATCACATTTATCACACTTATCACCATTCCAAACCATTCCAAAGTCAGTTGAGCTTACACACACAGCTGGAGAAGAAATTTACGTTTATAAACCACTTCCATATAATTTTTGGTCCCCAAATTGCTGCAATAATTCTCAATTAGTTTAACTGAACAAC
Source organism: Muusoctopus leioderma (assembly GCA_027124095.1). Lineage (NCBI taxonomy): Eukaryota > Metazoa > Mollusca > Cephalopoda > Octopoda > Octopodidae > Muusoctopus > Muusoctopus leioderma. Next base: position 7,416,806 of record JAOPJM010001971.1, on the reverse strand, counting down.
AAAACAGAATATACTAGAAGAAACTACCCTACCTGAAACAAGTGGCGGAACCCAAGTGAATGTCTCTGACTAAAAAACCACTCAAAAAACGACAATAAACTTGTTTAATGCTCACTCACTCATTCCTGGGATGTAGGGTAGCAAATGAAGGTTTGCCATTCCTGCCTGTTCTCGGCCAGCTTCTGAATAACCATCCCAGGTGTGCGGTTCATAGTTTTGGGGTCTCCTGCTACTGTCGTTGCAGTTTGCACTCAGGACTTTCTTCCAGCCAGTGGCTATCACCACTGCCATTCATCTTCTGAAGACTCTGGAAGCCCATCACAGACAGCTGTGTCAATTTCTTTCGTTTACTTTTTACAGGGCTAAGTTGTCACCCCTGTGCCAAACCCCACAACCAGGACCAATGGATTGCTCTTTATCAGGCCCCTACCCTTTCATCTGTCCAGGTTGGGTGGTTATACCAGGAGACTAAGCTCCCACTGGCATAGCTCTCTGGGTCCCTGAGGCATACAAGCCCCACAATTTGCAATTTACACTCAGGACATTCTTCCAGTCAGTGGCTTCTTTTCGGCTTTCCCTACTGCCATTCACATGAATATCTTCTGAAGACTCTGGAAGCCCATCACAGACAGTTGTTTCGCTGTTTCCATGACAAAACTAGTTTTATGAGTCTAAGTTGTTAGCCCTGTGCCAAACCCCACAACCAGGAGGACCAGTGGATCACTCTTTATCAGGCCTCTACCATTTGACCTGTCCAGGTTGGGTGGCCCTACCAGGAGACTAACCTCCTGTCAGCATAGCTCTTGATGTCCCCGAGGTACATAAGCCCCACAACCATGACAAGGTATTGATCCATGTGGGTTTGCTTATTGCAAATCACAATATATTTTTATTTGAAAAATTGTTTATTTTTTTAATATGATTTAGTCAGAGGAAGAGCAGTGCCTATAACCCTTTAACAGGGTCTCCAAGAATGGAGGAGGTGTAAAGTGAGGAAAAAATCACATCTCATAAGTAGGAAGCACTGCATCTATGCTCAGACCACAGACTTGGTCTGGTCTGAATGCTTGCAAAAGAGTGGACTCTACTAAAAGGCACCCAAGGAGGCCAGGTGGTGTAAACTGGGTGACGGGATTAAACCTATCTACTGGTCACAGTATGGCTGAATAGTTAAGAAGTTCACTTTGCAAACACGAAATCCCAGGTTCAATCCTTCTGCATGGCATCTTGGGCAAGTGCCTTTACCATAGCCTTGGGTCGACCCAAGCCTTGTGAGTGAAATTGGGTAGATAGAAACTATGGAAGCTCGTCGGATGGATAGTATCCGTAATCTGAAGGTTCAGCCTTGTCACACTGTGTCATGCTAATTCTGTCTGAGGATTACATTAGAGTTGCATGTGTCTGTGGAATACTCAGCCACTTACACACTAATTCAATGAGTTGTCAGTTCGGTTGATTGAACAACTGAACACTCATTGTCTGGAATTCAGATGGAGATCCATTTTACTTTTATCTTTACTAGTCAATAATGGACAAGTTTGAGAATTTAGACAGTAAAGTGACAAGTTTTTAATTTATTTACCGTAAATTGTGGTATACAAGTCGACCTCAAGATTTTTAGCTAAAAATTCTGAGTTAGGCCTATACCTGCCGCATAGGCCAACCCCCAAACATACGGTAAGCTACTGGTAGGCCAAAACTTAGGCCTAAATGAGGATAGGCTACGGTAACCTGTGGCAAAAGCATGTAATTAGTCTTAACTCTTAGAGTTAAGGTTTTAATCGTCAATAAAATAACTTTCAAGTAACCTTTATTTTAAATGTTGTACCATATAAGTACAGATGACATGCATACCGTAGTTGTCTGACTGGCTGCCTGGGTTCAGTGACATTCCAGTCAATGTTTACAATCAGTGTATCAGCTGTTGGAAACAGCATGTGCTGTAGTATTAATATAATACTAAATTCGTATTACTATTTTATTATTTTATATTAATCTGTGTTCACCAAACACAAGTTTTAGTTGGAAATATTTGTGGCAGCCTGCTTGAGTTACAATAAGTGGTATACAGCGATTATTAGGAGTGCTGTTTCACTGGTTGACCACTCTGTGGTAAAGGTTCACATTTTATCCTTGCTGTATAAGTCGAAGCCTAGTTTTGGAGAGATTTTTTTAGGCTTAAAAAGTCGACTTGTATGCCGCAATTTACGGTAGTGCATTTCTTCACATATTTTCATAGCAAAGATAGCTTACAAGTTTTGTAGGTTGAGTCCACTTAATTCTATCAACTATTTGTATACAGTGGAAAGGATAAGTAGTATAAATAGTTCCCATACTTGAACCAAGCAATATCTGCTTTTGTTGTTGTGGTTGTTGTTTTTTTTTTCCTTTCTTTCTTTCAAAAAGCATTTTATATCACATTCACTGAGAGCAGCATAGAGTAGATCTGAGTTTGTGGCTATATGCATATCATTTATGTAGATTGATTGTAAATAGGAATGGCCCAAGTATTGAGCTCTAGGAAATTTCATCAGCTATATTAGTTTTTGGAGACCTGAAGTTACCCAGTTCTAGACATGCATCCTATATACTAAGTGACATTTAAACCACTTATTTGCTATGATCCATATATCACAATGTTGTAATTTAGATGTTAGTATTTGGTGGTCTAAGGTCAAACATTTTTTTATTTCTAGAAATATTGCAGAAGTATGTAGGGTTTAGATGGGGAGTTATTAGCATTCAGGCAGTACCATAGTCAATGTGATAAATCTGAGGTGTGTTTATTGTTAGTTGAAAACTATTTTACCAAGGAGTTTTTGGATGGGGTAGATAGCAGTGTGATTTTTCTTGAACTCATATTGGTGGCAGTTCAACATATTACACTTAATTAGGAACTTAAGTATTTTAAAGACATAATTTTTCCAAGAAGTTTTGAAAAATTGGTAGTATGCTAATTGGACAGTAGATATTTAAGTTGCTAATATCTCAACATTTAACTGTAGGAGCTATTTTAGCATATTTCATCTTTGTTACAAAAACACTTGACTAGGTATCTGTTGAAAATGTGTATGAGGGGCTTAGTTATGAAGTTTAAGCTGTGCTTGATTAAGAGTAACAATACTTTATCATATCCCATACAGATTTTAGGCTGCAAAAGTAATTGCTTGAAAATCATTGGCAGTTATTAGCATCATAAGTTATTTACATACTTCTGGAAAAGCTAAAAGGAAAGGATTATTTCTCTTCTCTTTATGTCTAGGTGCTTTACTTTAGGATTAAAACTGGAAAGAAGAAAAAAAATCTATAGCAAAAATTACTGGTTAATACATACCTCAAGAGGATATGATTTTAGGGTTTGCTTACGAGAAATTTCAAGATATCTAAATATTTGGATGGCACACAATTGTGAACTTAATTCTCTTTATAACTGCAATAAATAATGTGTGTAGATGGATGAATTATGAAGTCTAAACTATACTTGATTAGAAGTAACAATCTTTCACCATATCATAGAATTAAGATTTATTTCTAAGATAAGTAAAGCAAAATGTTTAATCCATCATATGCAGAACAAATACATTCACATTTTGGGAATGAAGAGACTGTTGTTTTTACAATTAGCCCCCATACCTTACTGGTATAATTTCATCAATTCTAGAATGTTAATTGATAAATTTTGTCGTGTTGTGTGACATCTGGTTCTCTGAATCATCTACAATACTACCAACTAAAAAATTTATGAATTCTCAGATTTTCAAAAGAGAATGAATAGGTTGTTATGATATTCATGAATTTTCCACTAATGCATTTGAAAAATTTTTGAATATCATAACATCCTATTCATTCGCAAAATGAAATTTTTGTCAAAACTGAAATGTTTTTTGTAATAATAATGTTTTACCTAATATTAAACATTTTGATCAAACCTCTCTGTCAAACTTTACTGACGAACCCTGTAGAAACCCTTTTTTTTCGCAAACCTCAAAAATATTTTAGCGAACCCTTTGTGTTCGTATGAACCCAGGCTGGAGACCACTGATATCCACTATCAATTCAATTCCCTTCACATTTGTGGCCTTGTGTTTAAATTTAAAAAAATCATTATTTATATTGAAGTAAATGAGTATTGTTGAGTAAACCTGTTCAGTTTTACTTGAATAGACCAATGGCACAGAAGTAACCAATAGATTAATTGTTTGTCTTCGATTGGCATTTTAGATGTGGCCATCCTGTTTTTATTGATCAAATAAAACATAAGATTATCATTTTAAAGACATAGGGGAATTTAACAACAACATAGAAGTTAATTAGTAGAGTGCTACATACTTCAAAATCTGCTAGGTAACATTTCAGCTATCCAGAGACAATAAGTGTCAAGCATCATGGAGTTATTCTCAGCAAAGTCTGATACCAATTTGATTTCAAGTAGGAAATAATTCATTTTGCAAACAATGTCAAACCATTTCTGCTCTCTGGGGATTGTTAGGGGAAAAAAAGAATATATCAGTTTTTGTTGTTAGTCAGTGTTCAAAATGATGTTATCAAGGGATTCTCATATAACAGAGAGTTCATCGTCTTCATCAACCCTCACTATCTCTCCTGTCACCAACAAGAACTTCATCTGCTATTTCTTCTGTTAACACTTGTTATCCAGGGTCACCATCTGTATATTTTAGCCAGGTTCTGATATCGTCTTCTGTGACATCTGTTTTGCCTACCCTCTGAGGTATATGATGAAAACCCCTTGCCTCAAATCCACCACAATTGAACAATTTGGTAAAACAACTGCAAAAGAAACCAAGTCATTAAATCTACAAACTCTTGTAATTTAATTGATATAAGATTAGATTCTTCATGACATTTTAAAGATTCTACTTTATTCTGTTATTCTTTTATGAAATGGTATATTTTTAAAAATAAAAGTAAATAAAAAAAATTTGTACAGATATTCTTTCTATTATCAAGTTTAAGGGTTCTTTATAAGAGTCTCAGTACTATTTGGGGTTCGTATTATGAAAAAAGGTTGGGGACCACTGGTGTATATTACAAGTACTCTGGGAGGACGAAAGATAGGATTTGAACCCATAAAGTAGAAGGATTAAACTCAATACTGGCTCTTTACCATTTCTTTCAACAAAAACGATTTCTTAATTAGACACAAATCTGTTGGAGAAAGATGGTTAGATAATATCCATTAGGGTCCTATCAGAAGCAACTGTCAGTAAATGATCCAGCTGGATCATTTACTGACAGTTGCTGCTGATAGGACCCTCTGGAAGGTGTGTCTGAGGACTCTGCCCCTACGACCCTCTCAGGAATAAGTGAGTGAGAAAGATGGATGGATGGAACACATACACATGTGGTTAAATAACAACCACTGTAAAATATTTAACTCATTTTAAGAGGATAATTATAGAATGCATGACATAACATATGTATATATAATTCTGTATATGTAAAAATATTTACTCTTGCAGTGCATGGATTTGGGGGGTAAAATTCTTGTTAAAGAAGGTTTTCCTTGATCAGAAATCAAAAGATTATGATTTTGAATCTAATTAAAATCTTTGTTAGCTCCAGTATAAGTGAATTATTTACATAAACTTAAAATAGAACAATTCTCCAGCATTATACCAGAATTAGTTTTTGCAGAATATAATTGCCACCTACACCATTTTGTTTTTGTCCGTCTTTAAGAGATAATATTTGGTCACTTCCTCCACCACTAGCAAAATGAATGCTTTGTTTCTCATACTATGTATTACTTACATCAGTTTTTGGTTATCCTTCTTCTCAAAATCTGTGTAGTTCAAATGTTTTACTCATTACTTTTCTTTATCTTTTTATTTTCAAAACACTATAACTACAACTTGATCTGAACAAACACGAAACACTCATACACACAAAAATAGCTGCAGCATCATTAGTCAAACTAAGTCTAAACTCTGTGCAGTGTTACCAAATACGTCCTCTGAATCCCAAGGAACTGAGACTACTTCACATCAACTAAGTCTGTCTTGACCATCTCCACTGCATACATCATTAAACTCATATCATAACAAAACAAACTGGATAGCAAGATATATGCAATATACTTGACAACCACAGCATAGCAGAGTATACAATATAATCCTGAAACAGTTTGTTATATCCATTGGTAAGGGTAAAGATTAGATTAGTCATAGATCCTAAAATTTTGATTGTGTCACAAGTTTGCTCAGCTCACCAGAACTATTCAACAACAACCACTTTCTACTTAAATTTCTGTCTAAAAGGTGAAGTACATACAAGTCATCATATTGCCACTATTATAGTCATGAAAGCTAAAAATTTACACCACTTAGGTTGAAAGTTTATCTCTATATACTTCCCAAAATGATTTACTTTTTCTATAACTTCCGGAATTCTTTCAACCACACCTAAACATTTGATTGCTTCATTTTCCAAAATTTTTGCTCTCCAAAATAATCTTATGCAATGATTTCAATCTCCTCATTTTCTTTTAGTTCTCTCACTTTATTTATACAAATCAACTAGTACAGAATCAGAAACATTTTCCATATTAAGTAACCATCACCAGTCCACTGACATCTTCACCTGCAAGAGATTTCTAAATACTCTTTACTTCCAAACCTGAATGTTATCTCTGCTCCTTTAAGTTTTCATTGAGTCCTCTGACTCATGCTTCTTATTACCCCTAACTCTATTTACATTGAAACAACACTTGCTCCTGAACTGCAAATCTTTCAATGAGTGAGAAATTTGCCAATTACTCTAAACAAAACATGTTTCATGTCTGATTCTGCCCAAACAGTAAAAAACATAGAATATATATAATCTTAGTAAATTCAGTCACATCCTGTCTTCCAAAAGTCAGAACATAAAAAAAGAGAATTTTATATTATTGTACAATAGTTTTGGGAAATTTTCACCTACTGACACCAGTTATCACTATTTTTTAACCATCCAAGAATCTGTAAAAACGATATTTAATCAAATGAAATAGTTATTTCATTCATTGCACTGTTAAAAAAATCTGTAACCTTATATTTTGATACCTCACCAAATTCATTTTCATCAGCTTTAAAGAATCCTCCCTAATCAGAAGGCAAAACCACTGCTACTAAGGCCAACACCTTAGCCATCTACATTGTCTCCCACCAGCCAAAACAAATTACTTCCAGTTTATTTTTCTTTTGTTATCTAAATTTTCTTTGTCACTAAGTTCACCAAATTAATTCTTCCTTAGAACTACCACATCTACAGGTTCAGATGGCATCTCAGCTGTCACCAATTGACCTACCACCAAGCTATTCTGTTCATGCAGAAATTTATTTGAATACAAAATACAAAACCTTTTGACTTTACTAAGTAACACCCTATCACTATCACCCAAACATTACTACAGACTCCTTCATTGGCTTGTCTAAATAATGGAATTATAACTTGAGGAAATTCAACCAAATTGATACGATGCCACTGAAATTTTTTTTAAAAATAGCTATAAAGATGATGTACAAAAACGTATAATAATTGTCACACTGAAATAGTCTGACATTCTGACTATAGGAGATTTGTTTAATGTCAATACTTCCCTATTTACATATTTCATTTACAGGTTTCAGTTTTTGGAGTGCAGCCATGTTGGGACACTGCCTTCAAGGGTTTTAGTAAATTATATCGACCCCAGGACCTTGTCTAGTACTTATTTTACTGATTACTATTTATCGAATAGCAAAGTTCTTCTTGGGATAAGGGGAGGTAACTTGATACACAAATACCACAAGGCATCTTGTTTGATGCACCGATTTAGACCAACATTACACACACACATATATATCATTATCATGGCTGGCGATTTCAATGGACATGATGGCTTCACCAGCCTAAATGGTAGCTATGGGTACAGTATGAGAAATGAGGAGGAATGAAGGCTCTTGGAGTTTTGTGACGCTAATGACCTAACAATCTGCAATACCAACTTCAGGAAACCGGCCAGTCACTTGATCACCTACTAATCAGGAAAACATACAAGCCAGATTGACTTCATTCTCACCAGGAAATAGGATAAAGAGATGGTTGTGAATACTAAGTCTTTCCTGGGTTAAGAGTGTACCACCCAACATAGACTAGTGACCAGTGACCTTAGAGTAAGAGCTAGGTGGGCCCAGAGACATAAGACAATCTGGAAATGGAAGATATGGCTGCTTAAAGATCCTAAAACCAGTCGTAAGTTCATAGAGATACGAGTAGATGCATATAACAAGAGTGGGGAAGAGTTAAAGACTTATAGCAAAGAGGACAACTGTCAATTTCTTACACGCAACCTGCTGAGGGCTACAGACAAAACCTGCAGCTGGTGAAAGGTCCTAGCTAGATGGAGGGTGACATGGTGGTGGAGTTCTACAGTGGATACAGCCATAAAATCAAAATGACAAGCCTAGAAAAACTGGAAGGAAAGAAGTAGCAAAAAGCAATATAATGTAGCAAGAAGAGAAGCTAAGCAGCAGGTATATTTAGCTAAGGGGGAAGCAGAGAGTAAGAGATTTTCACATGTTCTGTGACATGAGGATCAGAGATGTGAGGTATTCAGGATTGCAACGCAGTGTACCAGAGAAAATCTAGACTTCATTGGAGAGAAGTATGTTCAGAATGACAACGGCACACTTGCTCTTAATGATGCTAAAAAGAAAGAGGCATGGAAGTGCTATTATGAGAGGTTGTTGAATATCGAGAATGCATGGGAGAGTGATGGTCTACCCTATGTAGACCCAACAGAGGGACCAGCCATTGAAGTTGATAGCAGTGTGGTCTCCAGAATGATTAAGGATATGAAGGCAGGGAAGGCTGCTGGTCCATCAGCGATAGTCGCTGAGATGCTTAAAATATCTGGCAGCATCATTGTGAACTGCTACAAGGGCAAAGGTGATGCACTAGGGAGAGGAAACTACAGAGGTGTCAGACTACTGGACCAAGTAATGGAAATCACTGAAAGAGTTATTGCATAATTGATCAGGAGCCAAATTAGCGTAGATGAGATACAGTTCGTTTTTGTACAAGGAAGAGGTACTACTGATGACATCTTCATAGTGAGACAACTGCAGGAGAAATACTTAGAGCTAAGAGTAAGCCCCTATACTTAGCTAACATCAACCTGGTAAAGACCTTCTACAGGGTTCCATGCTCTGTGATCTGGTGTGCGTTAAGGCAACTAGGCTTGTAAGGGCCGTACAAACCATGTACAGAGATACAGTTAGCAAGTTGAGAATCTGCATTGAATTCAGTGACAACTATAGTGTACAGGTATGGGTCCATCAGGGCTCAGTTCTCAGCCCCCTCCTGTTTATCATAGTCCTCCAGACCATAACAGAAGAGTTTAAGACTGGTTATCCATGGGAACTCCTTTATGCTGATGATCTAGTTCTGTTTTTTTGTACCGAGCGGTATTAAAATATACAAAATACACAAAATATACAAAATATACAATATATACAAAACTGTTTGGATATAAATTCATCCCCCACTTCACACGGA
>JAOPJM010001971.1:7337740-7362472 GCA_027124095.1 Muusoctopus leioderma | reverse complement strand
TAAATAGTTCGCCTCGCAAACACGTGGTCCCGGGCTCGATCCCATTTTAGGTGAGTGTGTTCTCTACTGTAGCCTTGGATTCACCAATGTCTTGTGGGTGGAATTTGCTAGACGGAAACTCTGCAGAAGCCCGTTATATATATATATATATAAAGTAAGGATGTACAAACGAGAGAAATAGGAGTACGTATATTGTTTATTTATAACCGTAAAGCTAGACCAGTGATGCAAGGGCCCAGAGTTTCGTGCGTGAGCTTGATAAGGGCTGTTGTACGAAACTCTAGGTCCTTGAGTTACTGATGTAGTTAATGGCTATAAACAATATATATATATATATTATATATACACACATGCGTGCGTGCGTTTATGTTTATACGGATAACCGATGTTGTGTCCCTTTATGTTCCGTTACCTAGCGGTACGACAAATAGAGATAATGTGTGTCTAGTAGTGTACTAGGTAGGATTACTTCGAAGAAAGAGAGAACTCAATACCTACCATTGTAGAATAACAAATTTATTGTGAGTATTGGAAAATTGAATGCTTCACAGTGGCTAGTAGCTTCATCCAGGGGGGGGGGATCTTTGGATTGTGGGTTTTTTTGTGAAATGGATGTTGTATATATTTGGGTCAGAGGTGTGTGTGTCAAGACAGAGTCCCCTTTCCCTTATAAGAGGATAGGGTATGATTTGAGGGAGACTTGGCTGATATTTCCAGCAAGGCACGATTTAACATACAGATGTCTCCACTTTGGCTGGCACTCATGTTGTTGTTGTTGTTGTTGTTGTTGTTTAGCCTTAGGTCAGCCCTGATCGAGCAAACCTGTGATGAAATATGCTTCAGCCGTGACCACCATGTCTTATTTTACTTCAAACATATTTCATCTTGGACTAGATTTTCCAACCTGTCCTTTGAACTCATAACGTAAAGGGGCCGTAATTAAATACCGCAAGGCATTTTATCCGGCGTTCTAACAATCTACCGCCGACAAGTCTGCGCCGAGGTTTTAATATTTGTAATTTCACATTAAAATAATTTTTCGTAAAATCGTGTACACACTACATTTAACAATAGATATAGTTTCTCTCACTATTTAAAAAAAGAAAGGACAAACCTTTATACATATTTATAATTGAACATCGGAATCGGTTCTTGACCCAAGGAGGAATTATAACTGAACATCGGAATCGGTTCTTGACCCAAGGAGGAATTATAACTGAACATCGGAATAAATTCTTGACCCAAGGAGGAATTATAACTGAACATCGGAATCGGTTCTTGACCCAAGGAGGAATTATTACTGAACATCGGAATCGGTTCTTGACCCAAGGAGGAAAATTCTGCCCGACATTACGGGCGTTGCCTAGACCAGCGTTTTTCAAACTTATTTTGCTGCGACCCACTGCAAGAACTGCATTGCGACCCAGTATACCTGTGTCGCTCTCGCTTATTTTTGTGCATTTTTTTTTCTCTGTTTATCGCGACCCATTTTATTTATTTTGCGACCCACTAAAGGGGTCGGGATCCGCAGTTTGAAAAACCCTGGCCTTGACCATGCACGAGAGATTTAATAAGTCCTTGGTAGAGACCAGCAGGAATTACTGTTCATCACGGCACTGGTCCTCATAGCCATTCACTTTGAGAAACAATATATAGGACGAACAACAACAACAACTCAATCAATCATCTCATTGTATTCTACGAAGCTGACGACAACATAAAACGCACGTGGTCGTGAGCAGACGACACTTATGAAAAGGCACGTGATCGTTCGGTTTAACTCGGGGGGGGGGGGGGATTTTTCGTTCATCAACAGTTCAATTTATTTTATTTTTAAACATCGCCATCTGCCCCAAATTTCATTCTTCCTTCCTTACTCGCCACTTTAGAAATTTTTTTTTATTTTTAACCCAAAAATTTCTGAAAAACTGTCAGAAGATATTAAAAAAAAAAGAGAAAAAAAAAGAAATGTTTGATGTCTGTATGTCTCTTTTCGTGTAAAGTATTCATGACTAGCAGAAGAAGCTAGAAGCAGCAATTTTGTTGCCCTTTCGATTACGCCACTGAAATAAATGTCAAATACAGACGAAACTTAATATATGTTTCTAACTTTGTTAATCTACCTCCGACAAAAACCTCAAGAAGGAAAATCTAAAACTGATTATATATATATATATATACATATATATATTACATGTAGGGTGATGAAACCGGCAGCATTAAATTTAACCCTTTCAAGTTGTAAGATTTGAAACATTTGATGTATGCCATGTCGTACGAGTTGGTGCGTGGTCTAGAGTGGTTAAAGTGTCGGACTCGCGATAGTACGGTCGTGGGTTCGATTCCAGGACCGGGCGGAGCGTTGTGTCCCTGAGCAAAGGCACTTCATTTCACGTTGGTCCAGTCCCACTCAGCTGAAAATGGGTAGTCACCGGAAAATACGGTGACACTTCTAAGCAACGGAAAAACCAGCGGAAATATAGTCGATAAAATAAAGTACCAGTCAAGTACTGGGGGATTGTTGGCCTTGTGCCTATGTTAGAAACAATTATTAAGATCTATGATCTTCCGATCAATTTATATTTTTTCCATGTCGCATGATGAATTGTACGCATAATGAAAATGGGTGGAGTATTTATTAGCTAAACCACAAATAAATAACACTTGCAGCAACTCTAGGCAACGACGGAGCCTCTATGCAGCTGCTTCGGCTGTTAGAAATAGCAGGCAAACCCCTCTCAAATTACGCACTTGGCCCTCAACTCCTGGTGGAGTCGTGGGGGCGCCGTCGTGACAAACAGCGTGTCTTGGGCACTTATGTATGTAACCTGGTACCAATGTTATAAATAAATATGTCTCATGTCTCATCTACGTCGCAAGAAAAAAAAAGAGAACGGGCTTCCGCGCTGTTTCCGTCTACCAATTTCTCACACAAGGCTTTGGTCGATCCCGAGGATATGGCAGAAGACACTCGCCCAAGGTGCCGCGCAGTGGAATCGAACCCCAAAACCACGTAGTTGCGAAGTGAACCTCTTGACCACGCAGCCATGCCTGCGCGCGACTGGTGCTCCAGAAAATAGCATTACACTCGCGGGAATCTCAAGGTGTTCGGTCGACCTGCTAGAAATAGCAGGCAAATCTCCCTCAAATCACTGTCTTTAAAAAAAATAAAAAGGGGGTCTCGTGTACATTGGAGAATGCAGTCCTAGATACTCAGTATCTGAGAGAATTGACGGGGTTTGCCATGGCTGGAACACCTTCGATTATAGGTCTACCCAGCTAGGGTTGACTTGGGGGGGGGGTGTTACACACTAACTACTTATTTATCACAACAGAACTATATCATAGTATGTCTCTTTAAAAAAAATTTTTTAAACATGCTATGGCATAGTTCAAGATATACTATGTCTGAATAAAAGGGGTGGTCATGGCTGGACTGCCTTTGATCACAGTCTGCTCTTTCATGCTTGACTTCGGGGCTAAACAACAAAAGCAACAACAGCGTCGTGGTTTCAAATCGCCAGAAATTATACAATATAAAGACGTGTATCGATTAAACTTTATTTCTTTAGAATTCAATTATTTTTTATACAAAGATGAGAATAAAATAAGTGTATTTAAAAATAAAATAATATTTATCAATTTAAAACAAACAAAAAAATCAAGAAAATAAAAAACAACTGACATAAATTAAAGCAGATTTTTATTTCTAGTTTAAAAAAAATAAGAAAAGGAAATATTCCCTTTGTAACATATTAATGTTACATTTTTTTCAAGGAAGTAAATAACACCTTTCTGCGGAATCTTGGCATCTAAAACCCAATCAAGAATGCAATAACACCTTTCTGCGGAATCTTGGCATCTAAAACCCAATCAAGAATGCAATAGATTCCTTAGACAGCAAAGAAAGAAAGAAAAGAATTCATCTCCAGCGAAAAATAAACAACAACAAAAACAACAACAACAACAACAACAACCGAAAAGAGATGCAGCCACTCGCTTCGGCAAAACAACGCCTGTCTTTAAACTGCATAAACCCTCTCTCCCCAGCCAAGAGCATGAGAGACTAGGGTGGAGGAACCCAGTCTGTTAAATGTTTTTCAAGGCTGCAAACCATACAGTGAACAGAACAGAACCGACAAGAGATGGGCACAGAAATCTGGATTGTCAATAGACATTGCAACGATGAAACTAAGCTGGTTTATTGATCTTTTCTAGAATATTCTTTTCTACCAGAAGATCATAGCAGATCTTAATTGTTTCTACAATAGGCACAAGGCCAACATCTCCAGTACTTGACTGGTACTTTATCGACCCCAGAAGGATGAAAGGCAAACTTGACCTCGGCGGGATTTGAACTCAGAGCGCAGTGAGAGAGAAAGAATACCGTAAGGTATTCTGTCCGACACGCTAACGACTGCCAATTCGCCGCCTTATAATGATAAACAAAACAAGAACTTGTTTTGTAATCTGACAACATAAAATAGCGTTCAAATGTATCCTATTGAAATGGGAGTAGTTTCCAAAGCACATTACACATAATGCAATTTTGAAGTGTTTCGATAATGTCATAATATATGAATAAACTTTGTCGGTCCAGTACTTTCTTTCCAAGCTACAGACTTACATGCCATACTTTCACCCGTAAAAGAAACAATACGTCATTCAGCGATTTTCTAAAGAAATACACAAATTATAATGACAAAGATTCAAACTGATTAGCATAAACAAATGGGAAATTTAATCTTAATGTCAAAGACAATCCGCAGAAATAAAAATCAATAAGAAGACGAGTACGAAAGATTCAATTATAAATTTCTGCTCGAAAATGCACGTGGTTTTAAAGGCGCCAAGTTCAAAATATATTTCTTTAAGTATAACTGCCGTTCAGATTATCAAAAAATATGAATAAAATTAGAATACATACATTTTTCGCTAGGTAATAATAATTTTCAAAAGATAAATACATGAAAAGAAAAGCTCGTAAAATATTTCAGCGCTAAAATTAACAACATTCTACTCACCTCCAACGGAATGAACTTAGCAAACACAAGTTAACTCCCTTGCTCTGTAACTGACGGCACAATTGTTTTATTACCCGCTAACCGTCTTGGAATTTACTCTCTATGGAAATTTAAGTTCATTTAACGCATTTTATTTCTATTCGGTATACAATACTGCCTGCTGATAATAGTATTAGCCAGTCTGACGACCTGCTCATTATTGACTTACTTTTGCAGATGATACAACCTTTACACTTCGTCTTGCAAGCTACACACTTCCCAGAGACCTTGAAAATATCCATCAAAGGGGTGCTACTAAATTCCTGTCATTCAACTGCATCAAAATTCAGCCACTAAACATAGCAAAGAAACACACCCACGATAGCGCTACATGCTCCTTGCTGTGACTAATAGCTAACATATTCACTCTAAAAATGCTAGGCCTCACAATCTCAGGTGATCTTTTATGGCGACCACACCTCCCAAAGGCGTGTGAGGGTTTTGGGGATTAGAAAATAGTTCAATTCTGAAAAGCTGCTGACCTTCTGTGAAGCACAAATGTGCCTCCAGCTGTCACACATACAAAAATTATAGATCACATTCCAAAAAACCCATCTGACTGATATGCAAACATCCATTCTCCATCATGCTACAACAGCAAGACTACTTTCTTTCATCACTACTACTAACTACAACAGCTTCTTCTCCTATGAACTTGCCAACTCTGTACTACATGCACACAAAGACAGTCAATGCATCTGCCTCGACTCCTCTAATTATCACTACTGTGTTTCACAGTCTGAGAGAGCCTACTTAGGCCATGGGCTCTGCCCCCATCTCTAAATGAACTAAATACACTTTTCTCCAATCTTTCACCCTGAAACTGCAACCTTATGTACCCCTAAACATTGACCTGCAGGAGTTCAACTTGAGTATCAATTGCCTCAACATTACCTGCCTCTCTTACCCAGACTAACTACTAAAACAAAATAGTCGTCATAGTCCAGATGAATCCCACACCCCTCTCTCAAAATGAAAATAACAAAAATGCAACAACATGTTCTTGATTCAATCTTAGAATATTGGGGTGGGGGAGTGTCATCACATAAACAAAGCATTATTAGAAAGATTTTCTATGGACTGGTTTCGGTAGATATGTCTATGGTGTATATAGATTCATGGTTTAGTAAAGGGCTGGATTTCTGCAGCAGACTCCGTGCAAATTTCTACTTGTAAATGTAATTGTTTGTCAAATCATGCAGAACAGACAATTTAAAAAAAGAAAGAAAAATAAGAATTAAAAATCAATGAAAGATTAATTCTCCAAAGAAATTTCCATTTTATGAGTTAAACTTCAAGACATTTTAGAAACACCAATGATATTAGAAAAAAAAAACTGTGATAAGCCCTTTAGAATAAGTGGTAAGAGCAAAAGAACAGCTTGGTTTCAATTCTCGCTTGATGTACATTCACTTCATTTGCATCAGGACTGTACCTCGATATAACAATCTCTTATTTCTTACCCTAAATTTGGGATTTTGTGCTGAGTCATAACAAAATCAATATTATTAAGCAATATTTAGACAAGTTATATATTTGAATACTAAGGACTCTAACCAGCAATCTGGTTTGCAACAATCATCAATTTAAGGCAACTTCTACTTTTCAGTAATTTTTTTTTTCTTGTACAATTAGATTTTATCTCAGGATTATACAACACTAAACCCCCCCATCAATGTTCCAGTTAGTTCAGCTAAGCTATTCTCTTTCTCTCTCTCTCTGTTGTTGTTTGAACAGTCCCAGGAACTCTGCTGAAGCAGATCTCACTGCATCTGAACATTCAATCAATGGTAAGCTAATCAATTGTTTTTAGGTTATATCTGTTCAGGGAACATGTTGTACACACTGCATTACAGTATTTATTGAGCCCTGTAAGATGATGTGTGGCATTCTGGGGCATGTCATGCCTATATTGTTATCCAGCCTACTTCTATGTATTATTTTTGTTGTAAAAACCCCGTCAGCTCTGATTGAACAGACCAGTATTGATCATCCTGTCATTTTGTGTATCCAGAACTTCATTGTCCAATGAAGATGGTGAGGGTGTATTTTGAGGAAGATTTGACTGCTATTTCTTGCAGGTTGAGCAACTGTAGATTCCTGTATTGGATTTTATATATTTGAATACTAAGGTGGTTGCCATAGTAGGATTAGACAAGATGTTCTAGGTCAGTGAGAGTGCTGTTTCTATGGGATTCACAGAAGGCAGAAGTTCACAGTTTAAATTTAGTGTGGCTGTTGATATTAACTAATCTGAGAAGAGGGAAGCACTCATGGCTCTCCCAGACTGGTCAGATCAATGTAGTTGATGTTCAGTTTGAACATGAGTAGTGAGGGAATACCAGAGGGTTCCAGCTCTTGGAAAGGATAACTGGTCTTATTGCAAAATCTAGTGAATGGGAAATAGAGGGTTGATGAGAAGAGAGATGAGTGCATTGGGTGTGTAGAGTTTATGAAACTTGTTAACTCAGATAGGCAGACACTATTATAGTAGCAGGAGAGAAGACACAGCATGTCTGAGCCAGTGGTTGTGGCACAATGGTGAATCATAGAATGTGTTGGTGTGTTATTTAGGTGTGTATTCTTTGTGTGTTAATTCAGATTAGGCAGAAGTCACAGTCTTAGAATATTGTTCAAGATGATTGTATATAATTATGTATTTTGTAGCAGGATCTTTATGGGTGCAAAACAACAGTAACCATGAACCATACTCCTCACACGTCTTGGTGGTCGTTTTAGTTTTAAAATTATTGCTGTTGTTCAGGCAGTGGATTGTCAGAATCATTAAAGTATCAGACAAAATGCTTTGTGGTATTTAATTATGGCTCTTAACATTATGATTTCAAATCACGCTGGGGTCGACTTTACCTTTCATGCTTCTGAGGTTGATAAAATAAAGTACCAGTCAATACTGGGAGTCAATAAATTGACTATACCCATCCCCCAAATTTGAGGCCTTGTGCCTATGTTAGAAATTCATGTTATTGTTGGCATTGTTTATCACCAGATCAACCCTGATTGAGGAGAGTTATTCTCAAAGTCATTCCAGCTATGACCATGTCATCCTCTTTTTTAGTGGTATCTGCAAATAAATTATCAGAGTCCTTCCCTTTTAAGATGGTAGGGGGACATTTAGCTGTTATTCGTAGCAGGTCAAGCAAC
Source organism: Muusoctopus leioderma (assembly GCA_027124095.1). Classification (NCBI taxonomy): domain Eukaryota; kingdom Metazoa; phylum Mollusca; class Cephalopoda; order Octopoda; family Octopodidae; genus Muusoctopus; species Muusoctopus leioderma. Next base: position 7,354,247 of record JAOPJM010001971.1, on the reverse strand, counting down.
TGCATAGAGGCTCCCTCTGTTTTACTGTGCATATGGTCCATATGTATGATATTGTAGAAAACAGTTTTTCTAAGGTTTATATTCTTTTAAGTTAGTAGAAATGATATTGAAACCCAATTAGCACGATTCTTGGTCATTCTTTATTGTTATTAATAATAATATATAGTGGTCTTGTGCGAATGTTAGAAATCAAAAATATTATTCAGTCATTCTTTATTAATATTATTATTATTATCAGAAAGAGCAGAGGGTTGTAGAATCGATAGAGCACCTTTCAGTAATTAGTTACGTCCTTTTACATTACGAGATCAAATCCTGCCAGTGTTGACTTTCTTTTTCATTCTTCTGGGGGTTGATACAATAAGTACTAGTCAAGTACTTGGCTCAGTCTAATAGACTATACCTCCCCCACCAAATTTGTGGCTTTGTGATTATGTTAGAAACCATTATTACATTTTTAAGCTAGGATGGCAGAATCAAAAGCACAATGGACAAAATGCCATGCGGTATTTACTTTGATCTGTTTATGTTCTTAGTTCAAATTCCATTACAATCGACTTTGCCTTTCATCATTTTATGGTTGATAAAATAAGTACTAATCAATATTGAGTTCATTTACATTTATACCTCCCCACTCACCCCAAAAGTTTGATGCATAGTGCTAATGTATGAAATCATCGTTATTATTATTTAGTTAGATGAGGGGCAGTTGATATCCAGCTTGAAGATCTATATGTCAACATTTGCAGGGAAAATATGGGCTAAAACAAAATTCCAGCAGGTTGCAGGTCTGAGGTGAAAGAATTGAACAAAGTGTTTAGGTGGGTGAGACACAGCAGTGAGGATACATTGAGGGGAAAGATACACAGATACACAGCTTAGAGGAGCAGAAGTCATTGTGACAGAAGAAACAGTGTATCTGCAGGCCAGTTGTTATTTAGCCCCTCATTGGCCCTGATCAAGCAGACCTATTTTCAAAGGCATCCATCTTTTTCAAGAATAGTGTACCCTGGGCTACTTTAACCAATGTCCTTTTTTATGGTGGTAGTGTGTGGTCTGAAGGAAATTTGGCTGCTATTTTTAAAAGGCTGAGTGACCACATAGAGGCTCCTTATTTGGCCTGTCTATGGGCCAGAGTTATAGAATATTGCTGTGTGATTCTGTGCCAATTAGCTGTATGGTATGGGATGTTTATGTGTGGGTAGCAGCAGTATCGTACCTGATATGTTAGCTGGCTGGTCACAATTGAGTTTTATACAGAGTCAGCAATTGATCCAAGGTGAAGTATTTCCTGGCCCTGATGAGGAGCCTAGCCTATGTGATGCAGTTTTGGAAATGTTGTGGATGTGTGATCACTATGAAACATCATCAAACTTGTGAGGTCTAGCATTTGTAGTGACATTGAACAAACTGCTAAAACCATCTATGTCTGGAGAGTGTAATGCAAGACTGTTCCCTTCATATGTGTAGATAAGTTATTGAATCTTGGCACTGTTGAAGGCAATTAGGTTGTCATGTTTTCGAGGCCTCTGTTCTGCAAATCTTGAAGGGTGGTATCGTCAGCATAGAACTATGTATGGTTTGAAATAACAGCATGGTGATTATTGTACAGAAAAAAAAAAAAGTGTGGAAGACATAACCAAACATTGAGGTACACCAGAGTTAATAAGATAAGTGTGTGTTTGAGAAATTCCCATCAATATATACACTGAAATGGGTCACAGAGAAGAAACTTCTGATCCCAGAGATGAGGGGTGAATGTAGCCTATAGGTGAACAACTTAGCTCGGAGGCTCTCGTATGAGACATGGTGGAAGGCTTTCCTGATGTCAGATTAATACATTGCTATTACCAAATTTCTCAAGAGTTAAAGATTACTGGCATGTGGATATATAATGGCAGTAGTTCCGGCTCTATGGAAATTGCACTGATGGTCACAGAGAAAAGTTAGAGACTCAGTGTTTAGAAATCACTCCTACATACTTTGGCTGAATGTAATATTTCTTTCTTACAAAGGCATGAAGAATGAAATGAAAATTGGGACTAGGATTAAGTTCAATATGAGATTATCTCTACTCTATAGCATTTCGTGTGGCTTGAAAAGACAACATCATCTCAGTTTATTAGAACTTATTTAATAAAGCCCAGAGATGAAAGACAAAGTTAAGGTAGGTGAGATTTGAACTCAGAATGTTGACAAATGAAACTAAATTCTATGAAACATTTATTCGGACACAATACTTAATCAGTATGGTTGGTGACAGGAAGGGCATCCGACCGTAAAATGCTGCCTCAAGAAACCTCCGTCCAACCCATGCTAGCATGGAAAATCGGATGTAAAAACGATGATGAAATACTATTTCTGCTAATGTACTTCAGTTCTAGATAACATTTCAAAGCAGTTACTTTAAAATATTTGAACTTATATTTATATTATGATCATGGAATTTGGTATTTGTCTAGTTTAAAATCTGAAAACTGAAGTATCTATTTGAATTTGGTTTCAGCTATAAATTTTTAACTAAAAACATTACAAGTAAAATCTCTACAATACCATAAAATACTTGACTGGTACATATTTTATTGACCCTTGAAAGAACGAAAGGGAAAGTCAATCCTGGCAAAATTTGAGCTCAGAATGTAAATTTGGGTTTTTTTCTTTAATGACTTAGAGGAGAAAGGGCAGTGCCCATGACCATTTTTAGGACCTCCAAGACTGATGGGAGGTAGGGATCTTCAGGCCAGAGACCTAGCCCAAATGCTTGCAACAGAATAGACTCTGCCAGAAGATTGTGTTAAACCATGCGACAGATTAAGTTTACTACCCAAAAACAGGAATGGTTCCTCCGAATTGCTTTCACAGTTTCTGTATACCAAATTTCACTTACAAGGCTTTAGTCGACCCAAGGCTATGATAGAAGATACTAGCTCAAGGTGCCATACAGTGGGATCAAACCCAAAACGATGTAGTTGCAAAGCAAACTTCTTAACCACACAGCCATGCCTGGTGCTCTACTGATTCTATTATCCACTGGCCTTCGAATATTAATAATAATAACATCCCAATTGTAATAGGAGCCTTAGGGACAGTGTCAAGAAGTTTAAATGATTGGTTGAAGATGTTAGATATCAAGGCAAATTTTCTGACTCTACAGAAAGCTTGTTTGCTTGGCACAGCAAGGACCATAAGAAGGCTCCTAGATATCTAAGGCTGCAGGGTGCAGCTTGATATCTAACAATTCAATACCGACAGAAGAACAAGAAAATGCTAAGTGAAAAAAGATGATAATAATAAATAATGATAATAAAACTCAATAGGTTTTTAAAAATTGCAGGAAATCATTTTTATTATTTGACCGAAGAAAATTCAACATATACAATCTATAAAAATGTTTTCTTGTTAATGAGTTCAACATTAACAAACCACTGACAATATGGGAATGTAGTATCACGATATCTGACAGAATATTTTCACTTTTTCCACTGGCAAGTTTGAGTCATAGTCAAGCAGAATCATGGTCTTAAAATTGTCTTTTAAAAAAAGGGTATTAACAAAAACATGGATATTTATCAGTAATGAGGAATTTGTTAATTATAAAAATCCTAAATTAAAAGTAGGGAATATATCATCCATATACATTTTAATGAAAAAATAAATAAAATTCACAGCAGTAAATTTAAGCTAATTTCTAAAATATACAAAGTGTTATATATGTATATTATTCAAAAGATAATTGTGAAGTAAATTAATAAAAAGAAAAAAAGATATTAAAAAAAAAAATAATAATTCTTAAACAAGAAAATTTTTTTTTTAATGTTAGTTTAATGAAAGCGCCGACAAGTATGACAAGGGAGAGAAATGCATATAGAGGGAGATAATTTGGGAGTGCATTTGATCAGTACGAAAATTGAAGATGGTTTCTTGTGAGGTGATAAGCGAAATATACAAAATGCGGATATGAAATGAAACCAGTAAGATACTGAGTTTAACAAGAGGGGGTTTACTAATGAAATGATTCATTCAAATATAATACTAGTGGATTTTCAAACTACTACTTGAATAATCTGCATGTAAGCAAAAACATAATTCTTAGCAGAGTTACACAAAAACTGCAGACATTGTGAATTAATTTCAAGAACAACCAGCATGATATGAATGCTGGTTGTCAAAGGAGGGGGAGAGAGAGAGATATGGTCGAAATGTAACTACTTTGAAATAGAATTAAATGAGGTGAACACACTATATAACAATTATGACATAATCTAAAGCTAGACTTTTGTTCTGCCTCATTATTATCTAACAATTTTATCTCTAAACTCATAAGAGTATTTTTTTTTCTTTTTATATTTTCCTAAAATTTAATTCAAGTCATGCAAATAAGGGCAATAATTTTGAGTGCTTGAAATATTCAAAATAACTAATTTTTCACTGAATATCACCAAAATAATGTTGCTACTTATTTTTATTGAACCATTTAACTCCTGGTAATAAAAAAAAAAAAACCTATCAATGTACAGTTAGAATTTTGCTTCATTGCTACCTTGTGTATAAATGAGTTTATTACAGGGTTTTGTGGCAGTGAGTATAAGATAAATATATATTACACTGTCTGTTATGAAATGCAATAGCTACAATCAAAGCCTCAAGAAATCACACTAGCTCAATGAAGATCTTTTAAGATTTTCTTTAATACTTTTTTTTAAATTCATGATTGGCAGTATAACAATCTTTTTTTTAAAGAATGTCTTCACTTGCAACAGCTTTCATGAAATACAATGTGTGTTTGTGAGAGATAAATAGGGACATTTTTATGAATGTTTCTTAAAAATGACAAAAAAACAAGTATCTTATTTCCTGATTAACCCTTCTGCCTGAAACCACCCATACTTCTATGATAGAAAGCCATTTATTTTGAAGTGTTCATATTCAAATTTCAACCTTCCATTATAATTTTATGTAAGAACTTTTTGTAAAGTTATATTCCAAACATGAACTTAATGGCAAGAAAGTTAGTAATTTTACTAAATCCCTCCAAATTCTTCATTATTTTCAAAATTAATTGAAAGTCACAGGTAGTGTATTTCATTGGAAATACGGTAACGAAAGGGTTAATACAAATATGATGTCAACAACTTTCAAAATGACCAAACGAAGCATCATAATATAAATTTGAAATAACCATAGAAGAATTATTTCATGATTGCATCTTTCCACCACTAAAAAACATAAATGAACAACATTTGCATGTTTATATTTTTCAAAACATATCCTGTATAATTCAGTTTAATTATTTATGCTCTTTTGAAAGTACAGATGACCAAGTTTATCAGGCACCAATCAATGAACTGAGAGTTTAGTGGTTCATATCCTGTCATTGGCACTCCATGTGTATCTGTGGTCAAGACAGTTAACCCTCTCTCAAAGACCAAATAAGTCTACATAGCACTAAGCAGGTATTACAAAGTAGTATAACTCACAGCTTTAAACAGCAGCTTCATTGTAAAATTGATGAGTGATTCATTAGCATGCAGTGCTGAGTTCAATCCTGCCCACTGGAAAAGTTAATTGCAATGGACTTGCAGCCTATTCATGGAGAGATTTGTCTTATTCACTTAACACCACAAAAAAATCAGAGATAAACATCAATTAGTTCTATTGCTAGTGGACAACAAAGCTCCATTAAGAGACTGATATATTTAACAGAAGTATATTCCAAATTTATTTCATCCAAGATTAGTAATCTTCATAACATGGACTGTCATTAACTGTACAACTAGTTTACAATTCTCACCTATTTTACAACCCAAATTTAATATTGCTGTTTCATCTAAAATTCAGTTTTAATATCATTTATAGTTTATCCACTTTTCCTTTTCTCTTTATATTCAAAAGAATGTTTCAATGAAAATATAGGTTACATTAATTTCATTGGCAGAAATCACTGTAAGATAGTGGTAGTGATGGCATTAACTGACTTGACTCTAGTACTTATTTGATCAAATCTGGAAGGATGAAATGAAAAGAGATGTGAAACCAATCTATATGCTGAAAAGCATTACTCCATCTCCCTAGCTTCTGCACCAATATTAGCAGTCCAAACATGTAAATTAACAACTAATCAGAAGCTGGTGAGTTACTTTTCCAAATTATTTTCACTAAGGGTGTTTTAAAACCCAAGTACTAACAGTTTTGTGAAGGAAATACAGGTTTTCTAAAATATCAACTTGAAATGATTACTCATTCAATTAACATATAAATAATTTGGTATCTATACATTTTGAACATTATGATGCTCAGTTGCATTTTGAGAAATTTACAAATATGAGTGATCAATATTTGATAAAAGTTTTGAGGTAGTTCTTTTTTAATTTCATTTACTAATATGTCAACCCTGAAATAAACACAAATTTTTATGATTTATTTTAAATAGCAGTCCAAAATAACAATTCATTAAAAAAACAAAAAAAAAGAGCAGACATCAACTATCACTTCAAATATACTTATTTAAAGCTAGTAAAATATAAAAGGCTCTAATGAAAAGATTCAGGCAATTTTTTATAGTAACCACTATAAAAAAAAAGAAAGAAATCTATTTTTTCTGTTTAACTAAAATTTTATGGCTGTAAAATCTAAATTTTAAAGTTATTTAAAATAACTACATGGATGATAATGCTTTGGTAAATGCATGTGGTAATTTGACATCTGATTCGAAATTGAAAAAGATTCTAAAAAATATATATAAATAAACAACAAGGAAAAAATTTAAATATTTATCAACAAATTAGATTAGGAGAGCGAAATATGTGAGAAAAGAATGAAATATAAACTTTTATAGAGGTTTAAGTACTTTGCCCATACCATGAACACAAAACATTTCAAAAATTTCAATGACCTTTAAATAAATTCAGTCAAGCAAATTCATTATCAGAAAACTATTCACTATGAAATTTAAATTTAGTTAAAAAATATTGAAACTAATTAAGTTTTAACTTCCCTCTAATAAAAATTAAATTTGGTTTATAAAAACCAAGAAATTCACCCAAATCCCAACTGTGTATAATTCTAACCATTCAAAAAAACAAATAACAGAATAGACAGATTTAAAAAAAAAAAAAAAAGATTAAGATTCAGATATCAATTTTACCAAATACTGTTATAACATTAAAAAGGTCTGATTAGTTTTTTTCTTTCAGTTGAAAGATTGGGATATTACCAGCAACATTTTAAGAAACATCAAATCAATTATGGCATTTACTTTAGTTGCAATATTTCATGGTGAATCAGTCAAATTTATATCAGTAAGAATTTTTCTCCACCTAATATCTTGACAGGATATTTGGGAGCTGGACAATTACATTTATGAACTTGAAATAAAATAAATAAAAATAAATAAAGTGCACCAAAGTAGGTTAACTTGAATGTAAAAAATAAATTACAAGCTGAATAGAAAAATTGATGGTTAACTATAAACATTCATAAACACACATTATGTAGCTGTATTGGTGGTATCCAATATATGATTTCATGCAATTTTAGTTGTACATTAATTTTGGATTCATTTTTTAAACAGAAAAAAAAAATTAGAAAATATTTGTATATTTGTTTTTACATAATTTATTATAGTGTCTTTAAATTTTCTGTTTATATTTCTTGGCTCTGTGTCTAAATTTTAAACAGTTTCTACAGGATCAGCAGATTCCAAGTCTGTTGCAGTACTGTTGCACTCTTTATTAACTACCTCAAAGACATGATTTCGATGACCAAAAATTGCCCAGATTACACTAATACTTTCCATTATCATGGCGAGAGGAGCAACCAAAATAGGAGCAAGGCATAACAGAACATATTGACAGCGCCCCATATTTCTTAAAGAGAAAGACTTTATTGCTCCAAAAATAAATAGAAATACCACAGTACCCCCAATAAAACCACAAAGAGCATTTACTATTGTTGGCATTGGTAAAGGGAAAAGAATAACTAAAATAATATTAGGTACAGTTAATGGTAAAGTAATCCAAGAGAGAATCATCACAGAGAGACCCATCTTGCAGCGCCATGGCAACATACGACTGAAGAGAACAAGTAAAATACCCTGTACCCATCTCTTGCGTTGTTTTATGTAGTCTTTGAGAGAAAATGTACTTTTTTCATGCATGTCACCCTCAACAAATCCAAAAGTATGGCCATCACGCCAAGCTGACATAGCAAAAAAGCAGTCTTCAGCAATGCTTCCATCAGGACCAAAGTCATAAGTTATTTTTCTCTCAACACCTGCATTTGAGACAATAAAAGATCCTTTCCAGCTGAAGACGGGTTTATGAAGAAACTTGAGACAAAAACGTAACATTCCATAATCCATTCCAACTCGAACAACATCAGAGAGTGTTGTTAACCAATTGACAATTTCTCCATCTGCATAAGTGATTACCCCTTGGCCAAAATCATGCTTGCCTTCATTAATGAAGTTGATAATGCCAACTAATGAGGATTCTGTCAAGAGTGTTTCTTCATCCAGGTGGACAATCCAGTCATTATCATTAAGATAATTAATACCTTCTTCCAAGCAATAGTTCAAAGCACGAGCCTTGTACAGACTACCTTTGGAGCTACGATACTCATTGGGAACGATAAGTTCTCGAACTCGAGGTAGTTTAGGGATTTGAATTGCTTCATCTGTGACAACTTCAAAAACAAAATTATCAAAACCAAGCTGACTGCACACTTCCAGATTCTTGGTAACATTACTACGAACCAATTTAGGGAAAAGACCTTTTGTAACCACTCGAAAACAAATAAAGGGTCCAAAGAGAGTAGATCCTCGTAGTTTTGGTTTTCTAGGAAAAGTGTTGAAGGAGACAATTCCAGCAAAATTAAAAAGAGTCAGTGGTAAAGGCATCAATGTCAAGAGACGGAGCAGGTAGAGAATAAAGAGTGAAGATGCTTTATAATTACTAAGGACTTCAGCAGTGGGCAAAGTAATGGTGCCAATCATTCCACTTGCTTGGACGATACTGACTGCAATGATGAATAGCAACAAAGATACCATAAGGCAATGTAGTAACCGTCCATCCATACGAATGCGAACTCTTCGGTATTGCCTTCGTAATGGGACAAAACGTTTATGGTTGTTGCCTGAAAAATAAAAAAATAAAATCAAGTTGTGTATGCAAATAATATACAGTTTCAAAAAGAATATAAGCACATGTATTTTAACTTTTTTTAACTTAAAAACTAGCTAACTCCAACCATTATAAAGTCATTGCTATCCAACCATACCTAACCTTGTTGACATATAACCTTTAGCAGCAGTAAACTTTTATCGAATCACACAGAAAGCTACATTTGTCTTTTCATTTCATCTTTATATGAATGCATTGACATATCCAACGCCATTTATATTATGAGTGCTGAAGGGTTAAACATGTTTTTAACAGTTACTATAGCATTTTAGCAAGTACAAATAAATTCATCAAATGCACAGGAGAAGTTGACAGTGAGAACAGCCATAAATAAAAACAATGCACTGCTCAGATGGCTTGCTGGTAGGAGATAAGCTCTGCTACTGGGTATGCTTTTAGGTGATTATTGAACCTAATACAATTTAATAGCCAAGGTAAGAATTGGATGGAAGATGTTTAAGGATAAATTTGTTGATAAAGTAATTATCTCAGTGTGCAAAATCCAGGCTGTATAAATCACAAAGTACAACACTGCATGATAGTGAAGCATGGGTGATTAATGTGGAAGATATGTAGCAACTAGAGGGATGAACTGTGTATGTTCTATTGAATGTGCAATATTAACTTATGTGAAGGCAGAGCCCAAGCAAATTGAGATGACAACTGTTCTGGTATTGACATGTAATGCACATGAATGATACATAGTGATTAAAAATGTGCAGACCAGAAAATACCTGGTAGGAACTAGTGAGACTGGATCTGGAAATGTTGGATTTCACATGAGATGACATCGGACTGAGATGAATGGAGATATGCTGTTGTGCAGTTCCACTCATGTCAGCAAGATAAAACAGATATTAAAATGGTGATGATGAAAGTATAGTTGCTAGAGTAAGAAAGAGGTGGAAGAAATTTGGGGACCTGTTATTTCTGTTGGCAACAAGCAGAACTGTATGAAGCATAGATATAAAGTGTAATGCAGCATGGTAGTGAGATATGAGCATTGAATATAGAAGATCAGCAGAGGCTGGACAGAAATGAGTCAAGTATGATTCATTGGATGTGCAAAGTTAATTTGCATGAAAGATAGATGCCAGGTAATCTGAGGGAGTAACTAGGCATTAAAGGCATCAGCCAATGCATGCAAGATAAATGACTGCATGTGTAGGGATATCTGATGCAAATGGATAATGAATGCTGAGCAAAAAAGTTTCATACGATGACAGCGGAAGGTATTCATAAGACATAGGAAGACATAATGATGTCAGGTCTCAGGATACTGGGATGCAGAGAAGAGATGATCAAGGACTGTGATAAGTGGCGAAATGCTGTATGGCTGAACTACCAAACTCATTCGAAAATAAATCTTAAAATAATGAGAATTATCATGATGATAATGATGTTGCATTAATATACATTTTTAATGTGAGTATGGATTGAATCATCTCTCTAGTGAGTTTGATTCTGCATCATCTTATCTCTAAGGCCTAAAGCTCTCAGGTCTGATCTAACTATATTTTCCTAAGTCTTATTTGATCTATCTCTTCTGCGTGTACCATTCATCTACAACTTATGGCACTTTATCTAACATGCAACACCTATATACATTTTAAGTGTATACCTATGTATGGACATGTATTACTTATACAATTCATGTCAGTATGAAAAGACAGGAATGTCACATTACGATCAAACTCATAGTTATCATTACGCTAACAGATGTTCACAGATTTGAGCATCATAGCATCATTTATAAAACTTAAAAGTGTATACAAGTATATTCCATTGATTTAACAGTCTCTCAGTGGGACCAAACTGTCTTTATATGTTTTATAACAAGAGGGGAGATTTACCACCATATATATATATACACATACATACATACAAGTAAGATATTAGCTGTTATTATTAGTACAAATATCTTAAAGTGCATATAGAAGTTTATAAAGCAGTGGAAAATGTCTCATTTTGTCTATCAGGCTAAACCTGAAGCTTCCCTATAGACTTGATAAATAAAATACTCACTGTAACGAACTGAAAAGAAAAAAACGTAGCCCTTTGGAAACTTCAAGTATAAACTATTTGTCAAATTGCTATTTGAAGATACATGCACTATGTGATAAATTAAATTGATTCACAGATACACATTTTTTAGTTTAAAGAGTATATTGTAGAGTATTCAAATTCAATACATCAAAACAACTTACCAGGTTTGGCACTTCCCTTTTGATCTAATGGAAGCATGTTGCAAGTTATAAAATATCTGCTAAGGTGTAAATGTCTGCTCAGATGATGTGATGTCGATACATCAACAAGTTATACCTTCAACAAACAAAAATAAAATAGTTTAACAACTAGAAACAATCTTTTCTACAAACATTTAAAGCACTTCTTACTTTCATAAATACTGGAAGCTGAGAAAAAAATGAACATTCTGTGAAAAAGTGTTTTTAGTCACAATGGCTATAGGTACTGAAGAACAAGCTTCATTCTAATCTTCCTGTGGTACTGTCATGCTACTTTGATAATTGGCTTGTAAACAATGCAGGAAGAGTTAAAGCAGTACAATAAAAAATTGTCACAAGATTCTGGTAACAGATGGGATTCTAGCTGAAAATATTTTTTAAAGGTAGTTAGAGGAAGGGCAGTGCCCATGACGTTTGCAGGTATGCCAAGGCTGATAAGATTAATTTCTACATGTGGTTGATATTCAAGGTGGTGTCAGCAAGAACAATATGTGCCGATAGAAAATTTCAGGTTACAGTTCTGGGGGGAAAGATTTGGGTGAAGTGTTTAATGTAGGGTGTCAGAGGTGAGACACGGTAAAGGAGATACAGGTGAGATGAGCGTGCCTGGGTAGAGTGAGTACGCAGATAGCAAGCCTGGGAGAGCAAAGGCCATTGTAGTAGTGATAGAAGAGGTAGTAAGAAGAAACAGAGCATCTGTGAGCTAGTGGTTGAAGCATGTTAGTAACTGAATCTTTAACAATCAGTCAGATGGTTTTCTTTTGGATGCGGTCTATGATGTTAGTGAGTCTGGCAGTAGCACTCCATAAATGTGAGCAGTAATCCAATGAGGGTCTTACTTTATCTTTGTAGAGGGTTAGCAACTGATCAGAGGTAAAGTATTTCCTGGCTCTAAAAAGGAATCCTAGATTCGTGATGGTAGTTTTAGAGGTTTGTAATGACCTTGAGGGTTTTAGTTGTATGTTGTTCATGTATTGTGCAGTCACTGAGTCTTTATACTGATCAAAGAGACTAGGTTGTTAATAAAGGATGCACTCAGTCACTGTTCGTGGAGTCGGCATATGTCTGGCATGGTGTCTAGACTGTGTGTGGATGATGCCTGTGTGCGGAAGGTGAAGAGTAGTATCCTCTGTATAGTGGTGTGTGTGTTAGAGTTGACAGCAAGTAGGCCGTTAATATATGAAAGTATGAACTTACAGCTACATCAGAGTTTATAGGCTGTGAGTTGGAGAGAGCCCCATCAGCACTTGCTGCAATGGTGTGGTCTGACAAGAAGCTTCTAGACAGATGGAATCAATAGGAGGGTAACTTGGCTAGGAGGTTTCTATCCAGTCACGGTCCAAAGCTTTGCTTATATCAAGTATAACAACATTGCTTTCACCGAAGTTCTCAAAGGGAGAGATCATTAGATCAAATCTCAAGTAGATCTGGTTTTACAGAAACCACACTGGTGGTCAATAAGGATGGAGAGAGACTCAAGGTAATGGAGATGATTGTTAACAACAGCTTCTATTACCTTTGAGATGCTGGAAGTGAGAGTGCTAGGTTGGTAGGGTTAGAGAGATTGCCTTTCTTGGGGATGGGACCCACTATAGCACGTTTCAAAATATTGGAGATTCTGAGAGAGAGAGATTTAAGATCCTGGCAAGGATAGGAGCTAGCTCTGGGGTACACTGTTTGAGGGTGATAGAAAGGATACCATCGGGACCTGTTGCCTTGTTTGGTTGGAGGGATGGAGGAGTTTCTGCACGTCACAACTATGTACATGTTGGTGAGACTGGGGACATGGAGAAGGAAAGTTTGGGAGGAGTTTTGTAGAGTGCATGCAGTGTTGAGTTGGAAATGAAGTAAGAAGCAAATGTAAAGGCTTTGAGGAGTGAGTAGAAGGATTCTACAAAGTTAGTAGACATCCTGTTGGCAAGAGAACAGGTGGCTCTGCTGCAGTTTGATGCACAAAGGTACCCTACACATCTCTAATGACAGTCTTGCAGGCATTGTGGTGATGGGTAAAAGCCTCCAATTTGATAGTGGAGTATATTTCTCAAAAAATTGTGGGCAGTGTTCTTTGCTCATACTGCTGCAAGTAAACCATTTGAGGGTTTTGAAGTTATGAGTTTATTGTGTGGGAAAGTGGAGGGATAGTTTCGGTCACCCATTTAACTGTCTCAGGGGGATCGGGGTTGAAACACATTTGCTGCCAGGAGTACTGGTGGAACTCCAACTAGATGGTTGACTTCAAGTATCAGAGGGTTCAGGAAGATTGATAGGATAAATATTTCCTCTCTGCTAGGAAAATATAAAGTCAGCTATAAGAACAAAATAAACAACTCAAATTGCAACAAGAACAATAAGACCAAGTGCTTTGGCTTTATTCTTTTCTATTGGGTAGTCTTAGAAAGATAGTAGTGCCTATGGCCTTTTCAAGTCCTCTAATAATGAGAAAGGATAATTAGAAGATAATTTTTTTTTTATTTACTCTAAATTCTGGAATCTTAATGGTTGGATGAAAGACATATAAGCTAAAAGGGGATTTCTAGAGAGACCTTGCAGAGGAGAAAGGTCTAGGCAAATCAAATTTTGTGCAGGATTGGAGGTAAGGCACAAGATGAAGAGAGTGGAGTGGATTTAAGAGAAGATAGTACATAGGCAGCACGTTCAGAGGAGCAGAGACTATTGTAGTATTAATATAGGAGATAGAAGGAAGACAGTTTGACAGAAGTTACCAATCAGGTGCAGCAGAACAGCTTTTTATTGGATGTTCAATGCATGTGGGATGCCCCACCCAAATAAGTATGTTCACCTCTAGTGTAGGACTAAGCATTTTCTATTTCTAAAAAGAAAACTTAGCTTTCATGACACAACTTCAGTTATTTGATGTGTGTGTGTGTGCAAACGTGCGTGCATGTGTGATAATGTTAAGATTGCTATAGTTGTATGTTGTTCAGGAGTAGTGAGAATGAATGTTGTATGTTTGTCTTCTTCAATGTGTATAGTGCCTGAATTTTAATGCTGTTATATGAGGATGGATTGTTAATGTTTATTGGTGTCATTTGTATAGGAATGTGAAGTTGTTAATATAGACATGGAAAAGTGTAGGAGAGACAACTCAAAGTTGAAGTACAACTAAATTAATATATGGGAGGGGGGGGGGGGGAGAATTCCATCAATAATGTGCTTCAAAGGAGTGTCCTATCAGGAAACACACAATCCAGGTGATAAATGATGGATAGAAATAGGCAGGATGCTTTACCAGAAGGTACCCATAACAGACAGTCAAAGACTTTGCTGATGTCAAAAGTAACAGCTTTGTTTCCACCAAATTTCTCAAAGTAAGAGACTAGTACTGTGTGATAGAAAATATCTTCAGTGTATCTGGCTCTCCAGAAACTATATTAGTGGTCAATGAGGAGAAAGTAGTTTCAAAGTAATCAGTTATGATAATTTCCATCATCTTTGAATTGCTTGGAGAGCAATAGATCAACATGTAGAAAAGTTGGAAAAGTTGTCTCTCTTGGATATTCTTGCATGTGTTAAGGTAAACATCAGTGGAGAGAGAAGGGTTGAGGAATATCATAAGGATACGGGTGAGCAAGAATGCACTGTTTGCAGAAGATGACTGGAACATTATTTGATGTGCTTGCCGTGTCAGACTTTCATGATTAAAGAAATTGTTACTTATAACAGCTTTATGCAGGCAACGGTAAGGAAAGGGGGCTAGAAAAAGAAAATCTAGATGGAAATATTCTAATTGCAAAGTGAAATCAGAGTAGGCATTAGTTGTTTCAGAAAAACTGGGTGAAATATTTTTGTAAAGGGGCCAGGGAAGGCAGTGCACATCACCCTTTTTCAGGGACTCCAAGACTGGTGGGTGAGAGGGAGGAAAGTATCTTCAGACCGGAGACCTGGCCCAAATGCTTGCAACAGAGTGGACTCTGGTTAAGGTACCCAAGGGCCAGGTGGTGGTGTTAAACCAGACAACAGAGAAGTGAAAACCTGAAAGTTGAGAGAACTTAATTTTCTTGATGCTCATCTAGAATTTCATTTGCAGACAAATACTTATTATTAGTGAGGTTAGCTATTTCTTCCATACTGTATTTCTTGTCTGTACAGCTGTAGCATAGCCCCTTATTGAGGCACCATGAACTCAAATATTACATATCATACAATATAAAATCCTGTGAAATTATGACTCTAATTACTGTAATAGCATGTGTGACATGATTTTTGTAATACTGCCATTATAAATTTCATGACAATCTTGAATATAGCTTGTAATGTACGAGATGAGAAGATGCAACAAAACTTGACTATCACATAAAATTTCTCACTACCAGCTACACAAAACCCAGCATGAGAGAGTAAAACAGAAAAACAGTTTTTCTACATAATTAGCTATTGGAAACAGGTTTAAGAGTGTGTATTTGTGCTGAAGCTTTTTAAAATCTTCAGATCATGAGAAACTAATAAAGATTCAATAAAGAGAATCTATACCAAATTACTCACATATGGAAATGTTTTCATATAGTAAACTTTTGTTCCCAACAAATATCATTGATGAACTGATTCTTGAATTCATGTGGACAGATTTTTGCAAATTCTTTGTACAGCCAGAAGTAGTCCTAGATATAATTAACCACTTCTTTGGTTTCACCAGCAGCCTGAAGAAAACAGAAGTGAGTCATCAAGTCTCACAACCTGGAGTATCATGGATTAGCACCCTTTCAACAGGTTCATACAGTACAAAAGAATATCTTACTGCAAATTTCACCGAAGGTGCAATCATACAAGTGTAAAAAAAATCCTATGCTACACACTTGAATCTTATATCATCAACAAGTGCATCTTTTTAAAAGCCTAACACTACTGAAAATACCATTCCATCATGAACAGGATACCAGCACTGATATTCTGTAAAGGGTCCACAAGTGTCAGTGCTATATTCGTACTTGCTTAGGCAGTTTCACTGATGGTTCACAGTGATATCTTGTGGACAAATAGTTTTTCTTTAACTCTTAACATCCTGTAGGACACAGTTCCACACGGTACCACATCACCAAATTGACATGAATCTTTCAACTATTA
>JAOPJM010001971.1:7133395-7143815 GCA_027124095.1 Muusoctopus leioderma | reverse complement strand
AGAGAGAGAGAGAGAGAGAGAGAGAGAGAGAGAGAGAGAGAGAGAGAGAGAGAGAGAGAGAGAGAGAGAGAAGAGTGAGAAGGTGAGAGATCCATTATAAAGATAAATTTAAATATCAAAATATTTCATACATAGTTGGTGTTAAGGACAAAGTATGTTATTTATCCTTGAAGAATAATTTAAACCTGAAAATTCATTGATACATTTCATCATTCTTGACGAGTAATAAGAATATTGTATTAATTTTGCATGCTGAAAGCAATGTCTTGTATAGAAATTTATAGATTCTATTATATACTTCATCGACCTGCTGAAATGCATAACCAATACCAACAGAATTTCAACTTAGATGAAAGAGATAGCACAATAAATACAGTCAACTACACTCGTTTTCTCATGTATCTGCCAATATATATTGACCTTCTATTATCGAAATTGCTTCCGTAAATTATTACAATATTCGACCTTAAAGCTGCAACGGCTTCTATGTTGTTTTTCGTTTGTAAAATGATCGCACTGTTTTTTACACAGAACCTGCATTGAAAATTTATGTGTGCATCTGATTTGCGTCTATACATTTACATTATATTGTACTGTATTCTTGTTAGAGCAATTCCTACTAAGTGAACATAACAATAAACAACTTGTACAACAGCTGGGAATGTGGCCTTAAACAATACAGTTCGCTAGCCATATCCGTCAGATTTCTTTGAAACATATCCATGTTTCTAAATTGCTAATATTGGCTTTATAATTGGTCAACAACTTCCCTTTATAACAACCAAACACACTGCAAATATCCGAACCTGTACATGGCAACTGAAACCTGTGCTTCGCAATCTTTCCTTTCACTATAGCTATCCCAACTCTCTTTCGACATGCTTCTGTCGTCGGGATTAAAACGTTGAAATCACTGATCAGCTTATATCTAAAACAAATATGAACAACTTGGAAATTTATACCGTCTGTAATTACAAATTGTTGACTGATCTTGTGGATTTAAAGATTGTTCACAGAAATTTCTTTTGTTTATTTCTACTGATAAATAAAACAAAGATTTGATTTACATAAAGAGTTTACATAATGAAATACAGTTTTCGTTTCTGATAATTAAATAATCTTCACTTAAATATGAATGGAAATTGCGTATTTAACTGTAAATAAACCGAGACGAAAAATCAGTCTGTACTACAATCTTTTTTTAGATGGAATGTATTTCTACTCAAATGAACGGTGCATTGAAATACAATCTACAAATATGTGTTTATTATTAACTATAATAGCTGCATCAATGACTTGAAACTCTTTATAGGTTCTTATTCAAGCGTCATAGTAAACAAGAGACAAAAGGCATGAACATCACACGACTTAAATTTGTACTTTCCTCTAAATATATTGGTTTGTATATTGCCAAAAGAATTCAATATAGCATAACAAATGTGAGAATGAGATAAAATAAAGTAGAAGTTATCCTCTGGTGAGTCGACTTCACCGGCCGGATTCAGTTCCTATTTGAATCCAAATAACATTTATTCCACTAACGACTTTGAATAAAATATGAACGCTAAACAATTGCACCTCTCTTACAAATTTCTTGTCTGTTGCTTACTTAAGAAATTAATCTAGTAAACACAATACTAATTACTTAGTACATCTCTTTTAAAGTTCCAAGCCTTAATATCTTCAGAATATCTTTATTATACATATTACTTTTAAGCTACGAGGCATGGTAATTTCGAAGATTATTATAATGTTATCAATTATATTAAACCTTCTGGTTCTTTCATATCTGGAAGAACTTTGTAGGCCATGGATTTTATTTATTTAGGAAAGTGCATACCTTGAGAATCAGTAATTACGGATAAAGTTTTGGCGTTTCCAAAAGAAAACTATGATTGGTTTACAATGATTCCCACAGATGAACTTCGAGAGGTATGTTACACATATTCTTCTGAAAGGGTGGAAAAGATAGGCGAAGTTTGTGTAAAAGTTAATAATCATTTTGAAATATCAAAGCGATGGAGTATCGGATAGAGCGTCGAATTAAATACTTTCTAGTATTTAGTTCTGTCCCTATATGTTCTGAGTTTAAATCCTACCAGAATCGATTTTGCCTTTGATTCCCCTGGGCTCGATAAAATAAGAACCAGGCATTAATTACTAAGTCGATCCACTCAGACTATACATTTCACCTACAAATTTGTGTCCTTGTGCCAAAGCATTACATCAATATCAGTGGAGCCAACAAGGGAGACTATATTTGGACACTTGACCTGCTAGAAATATCAGCCAATCCACCGAATAATAAGAGCGCTGGCTATGGAGAATCGTTAGGGTATCGGACAAAATGCCTAGCAGTATTTAGTTACAGCTCTTTACATTCTTAGTTCAAATCCCACCGAAGTCAACTTTGCTTTTTTCCTTCCGGGGACGATAAAATAAAGTACTACTCAATTAAAATATCGATTTAATCGGATATACCTTACTGCCCAAAAACTGTGTGATCTTGTGACGACGACGACGACGACGACGACAATTGTTTCTAAAATAATAATAATAATTCTTTCTAATATTGGCATAATACCAGAAATTTTAGGGGAGGGGTAAGTCGATAAAATCGACGCCAGTACTTGACCTGGTACTTTGTTTATCGATCCAAGTTGGATGAAAGGCAAAGTTGGCCTCGGCGGGATTTGAACTTAGAGAGCAGAGAGCCAGAACGAATATTGCAAATCATTCTGTCCGACGCGCTAACTACTCAGCCGATCCGCTATGACTTTATAAACGTCAATAGATATTTCAAATAATACTGCATTGAACAGATTTCATAGTATAGATATATTACTATTGAAAGGATATATTGTCCCACTGAGAGCAACCTATAACAATTAAGACAAAATGAAAAAAAAAAAAAAAGTCCGTAACTGATGTGAGGAGTACTTGAGACCTACTGGGAAATTTGGTTACTTTTCTGTCTTTCTTAATTTTAGTTTTAGAAAATAGGCTCTAAAAAACGAGTAATGGTATTTTTTCTCACACTATAATTTAAAGCAAATCATTATCATCCTCATCCTCATCTTTCCTGACTGGCGCAGCCAGTCGTTGGGGTGCCACTCCAGACGCTCTAGCAATCATCTATCACCACTGATCCCTGTCCTCTGGCATACGCAGAAGGGTCACAGTGTTGAAACCTGTCCAGTCCTTGAGGTTGTCGGACCAGGATTTTCTTTATCTGCCTCTTCTTCGCCCTCCTTCAACTGTACCTGGAGAATAGTTTTCGACAGGGAGTCATGGCGGGATACATGTCCGTGCCAGGCGAGTTTTCGTCTTTTCACTGCAGCAAGGAGCAGTTGCTGTCTGCCAGCTTATTTGGTGACTTGCTGTCTGACAAAGCTGTGCTCTGTGTACGAGATGCGTAGCAACCTTCTGAAGTACTTGTGCTCAAACGCCTGGATTCTCCGTTCCGTGTCGGCTGTAAGTGTCCAGCTTTCGCACCCGCACAGAAACATCGAAGTCACAAGGGACTTGTGCAGTTTGAGCTTCATGGAGAAACTAATGGAACTGCTTTTCCATATGACATTCAGCTTTATCATGGCAGATGAGGCCAGATCGACTCTTGCTTTTATTTCCTTTATTGAGCTGCCGTCCTTGGTCAAAGTGGATCCTCAAATTTCTAGTCATTTAGCATGATCTTGATTGTTGCATTTTAGTTGTGACTATTGACCAAAATTTTGCTATTTTCTGAGCTGACCTCCTTTCCGTATGTTCCTGATATTCTTTCTAGTCTGGTGGTGAGTTCCTGGAGTTCTGATTCACTGTCTGCTATTAGGTCAATATCGTCTGCAGACCGCAGGTTGTAAAGAGGCCGTTCTCCGAGGTGTGGAAGTCACGCAGTGTCTCCTGCAGGATGTTTTCCAGGAAGATGCTGAAAAGCACTGGGGAGAGGAGAGAGCCTTGACGAACTCTAACTGTTGTCTTGAAGAAGTCTCCGTTGTTCTTGTTCAGGAGAACTGTACTGTTTGAGTTTTCGTACAGTGCTTGTATCATTATGGTGAGGTTGCTGCCAAAGTTGAAATCCCTCATCACCTGCCACAAACCCTCATGCCAGACACGGTCAAAGACTTTTTTGAAGTCAATGAAGTTGTGGTAGAGGTCGCATTGGTGTTGGAGTTGTTTCTCAATCAGCAGTCTTATGTTAAATATCTGCTCTCATACACTCCTTTTGGGCCTGAATCCTGCCTGTTCTTCTGTGAGGATTTCTTCCATCTTCCATTTAAGTCTGTTTAGGAGCACTTTCAGCAGTAATTTACTTGGGTGACTAATCAAGTTAATAGTTCTGTAATTCCGGCAGAGTCTTAAGTTGCCTTCCTTGGGAAAGGGTATCATCAAGGATGGGTCTATTCTTTTGGCCATCGCTTTGTCTCCCATATCCACCTTGATGAGTTCTGGCGCTCAATTTTTCGGGATCTCTATTGGGATGTTGTCTACTCCTGGGGATTGTCCTTCCTTTATCGTGGGCACCGCCTCTTCGACTCCTTCCTGGAGTATTGGAGCATCTCCAAGTTCTTTGGTGGCATTGTCCAGGATGCTGATATCATGGCTAAGTTTATAATTATTGTGGTCTTTGCAATACTCAGACCATTTTCTGATAATAGCAGTTTCGTCTGTCTGTGAGGAGAGAACCTGTTTTGTCCTCAATGACAGTAGCGATGGGTTGCTTCCTTTTCGTTAGTATTTTTACTGTCTCAAAAGCAGCTTTGTTGTTGTCCTTCTTTATCCCAGCTTCAATGTTATTACACTGGTCTGTTATCCACTTCTTCTTGGCTTCCTTCATTTTCTTTCTGAACTTCTTATTCACAGCGCTGTATTGCTGCCTTGCTTCATGATCTGTTAATTTGATCGTCTTCAAGTCCCGTCTTGTATCACATAGGTCCAAGATGTTATCATTGATCTATGGTTTAGTTTTCTTTCTTCTTTACCTTAGCACCTCCAAAGCTGAGCCATGAAGTGCTTCCTTGATGTTGTCAGTCAAGGAGTTGATATCTTCTAATATGTTGAGGGCTGCAAACTGGCCACCCACTTTGGCCTCAAATACTACTGCAACCTTTGGATCTTTCAATTTGTCTATATCAAATCTTATACATGGCGTTCTCTGTATATATATCTTTTTCAACTTGATCTTGGATGCTATCAATACCATATCGGGATCACTGTCGACATCTGCACCAGGAATGGCCCTGGTCTTGGCTTTATTACTGGACTTGCATTTTGGAAGTGTAAGGATGAAGTCAATCTGGTTATGAGTCTCGCCATTAGGTGCATGCCACCTTGTTCTGCGGGAGGTCTTGTGTGGGCACAGTGTATTGGCTAGGGTAAGCTTGTGGCTGCTAGCAGATTCTATGAGTCGCAATCCACGATCATCTGTTTCGCTAATTCCAAAACATCCCACTGTCCCTAACCATTGACCAAATCATTATACATTGATACAAATCATTATACTTTGATACACATCATTATACATTGATACAAATCATTATACTTTGATACACATCATTATACTTTGATACAAATTATCGCTTACTAGTGAAGTCAAAGAATGGAATTGCTTACGCCACCTAAGATATATGCAGATATTTAATATAAACAAAATATTTAGTGCGTGTTACATTTTTATATACGTAACATGCAATCTCTAGTAATCAGTAGTATTATGAACTCTTAGCTATACGCTTATCTTAGGTGTGAAGTATTCGTAACTTTGTTGATCAATCAATGAACATTTATTATTTCACGCAAGCGCGATAAATAAGGTCAATTGCTTGTTGTATTTTTTAATCAGTCGCACCTACCAATCAACTCTATTGATTTCAAGAGACTGCCCCTTCAAACTATATATATTGTTGCATTTGAATTGAAACTCAACAGGTAAACAGTGTTCCTGCAGCTAGCAGCTGTAACTCTTCATATTAACTATTTGCAGTTAACTTGTGTATCCCTAAGCTGGAAAACCAAACTCTTCAGTCTTTATCTCTATTTAGATATCTACCCCAACCTATGGGAAAATGTGATACTGTGTTCAATTTCCAAAATGGACAGCCTTTCAGACATAGGCAACTACTGACCTATCATCCTCACTTCATATCAAACCTTTCCTTTATCACAGTAAATCTTTGCCTCCCTTCAGTGATCACAAGTACGGCTACTGTAGATCCAGGTCTACCGGAGACTTGATTGCCCCAGTCATTGTTACTGCCCACGCTTTTGTAATAATTTCTTGAAACATTTTCGCGAAAACAATGTTGTTAATCTTGATATCAGCATGACTTCGACTGGGAATGTTCTAACGAAGTTGCCTGTCTGTGGGATCTATCTATTTCTTATCTGCTGGATAGAACAATCTCGTGCCAGACAGCTTCATCACATCCTGTTACGATGGCGCTCTCTCTAACCACAATCTATCAACTGAGTTGTGCTAACTTTTCGTAATTTTCCCCCACGCTCCTGACCCTCTCCCTCTCACTTTTAAATACACACACACTCCTATGAAGATGTCATCGCGTTTTACACTATCAATCGATAATCTGTTGCACACAGGCGTCATCGACACGAAACGTGGACACTTAACTCAACATATGTTCTGCTTTTATGAACGGATATCTTGAAAACATACTCCAATGGGTATATGACAGTCTATTCTCCTTCAACATCACTAAAATGCAGTCACTACACATAGCAAGGAAACTCTCATTGCTCGTGAACAAAATACATCCCGAATCTTCACAATCTTTGCAAATGACGACCAAACTAACATAATCGAGACATCAGAAAAGCTAGGCTTTCTCTTAACGGCTCTCCAAAATATACTTCAGCACGTATCAGTTGCTGACTCTCTACAAGGCCCAAGTAAGACCCCTAGGGTACTGATCATATATCGAAAACGGCACTACTGCTGGTGCACAACAAACATTCTAGATTACATGAAAAAAACCAGCCGGTTGTTTCATAAACGTTCACTCTATAACATACTACAACACTTAGCCACAGTTATGCCCTGTCCTCTCTCTGTCTACCACCACTAGTACAACAGTGTCTACTCACTGATCAAGCAGCCTATGTACTACCTCTACTCAATCCCTCCACTTTACAGATCTCTAATATGTTGCTTCTACTAACCTGCAGTAAACACTTCACTCAACCCTGCTTCCCAAGAATTGTAACCCTTACGTTCCCTACAGACATAAAACTACAGAAATTAAAGGTCAACAATTATTAACTGCATCGACCTCTCTAGTCTGAGAAAAACATGAAAATGCTATGAGTACTGATTCTCCTTTTACTACGGCTTAGTCAGAGGAGGAAGGATAATAAACATGATATTTGCAGGACCTCCGAAACTGGTTGGGGGAAAGGGAAAGAGAAACCACGACTGAAGAGATACTGCAGTAGAAAGCAATGCATCAATATATCGAATTATCCTCAGACCTGAGACACGGTCCGAATGCTTAAAACATAAGCTAAAGGCACCCGAACGCACTGAGAAACAGATTAGTTATACCATCCAAGAACAGGTGCAGTCCGATGGGCATCCGTAGAATTTCCGTCTACCCAATGTCATTTCTAAGGCCTGAGTCGACCCGAGGCTTTTAGTGGAAGTAGAAGACACTTGCCCAACGTGCCACACAGTAGAATGGAACGCGGGATGGGACCACGTTATTATGAAGCGAACATCTTAACCACACGAACTTGTCTCAACTAAGTAATAAAAATAAAATTAAGTGGAGGTAGTGACTGTTTAGTTTATTGACTATGTACATAGTATTACACTGAAGACAGAATAGGTATGGTCGAGCCCCTTGCCCATAGTTATTGTTGGCATGCTTAATGTTGTGAGTATCAACAATCTAATTAGAAACACTCATGCAGTGAGGAAAGATAACATTAGCTCAATGACTAATATTATTCAAATAATTTCAGCAAGTACGGGAGACAACTCCAAGATATGTTTCTATCTTATTAGACCTCCTCATCGAAGCAAAAACTTCACCGTACTTGCCGAAGTAGTGATAAGAGAATTACTAGGATGTACAATATTGTACACATGTAAGCGTGAAAAATTAGCATGACTAATTAACCTTAGCAATTTATTCATTTAAATAAATGAATAAATTGCTAAGGTTAATTACTCAGCCAATAAATAGTCCGATACTCTATCGACAAAGTCGGCTACGTCTCTCAAGCCTTAATAGCAACAAAACAATTTCAAGAGCGCCTGTAAATCGCCTGATGCACAGAACATTGATACTTTTATAAAATTGTTGTTCTTTTTCTTATTTTCATAATTCATCACTTAGTGTTGAATATATTTCTAATAGATTTATAAACAAAAATAATTTGCTGTTGTGGCATAATTAGGAAGAGGAAAGTAATTTTAGGCTTGGAATCGAAACCAAATTGTGGGCTCACTATACATCAACTGTCCTAGATTTTATAACCAGAATTATGAGTGCACAGCGAGGCAGGTCTAGATAGATAATAGTAATGATAATATGTCGTTATCTGAATGTTGTTGTTGTTGTTGTTGTTGTTGTTGTTTGGCACCATATCAGCCCTGATCAAGTAGAACTATGATCAAAGGTGCTCCAGCCATGAGTATCCCGTCTGATTTTCAAGCGTAATGTATCCAGAACTACATTATCCAATATGTCTTTCCTTTTTCAACAAAGCAGGATGTGGTTTGAGGGGTGATTTGGCAGCTATTTCTAGAAGGTCGAGCCGTGGCGGATCTCCTATGAAACTAATGAAGCTTAAGCTTCAGAGCCCCTAATGCCGGAGGAGTCCCAGAAGCAACTTTTTTCAATGGTTGCCGTATTATCGTTGGTTGCGAAGGGGTCCCCATAACAGCTCAAAATGTAGGTCCACCACTGAGGTCGAGAAACTACGTTGAAGTCTTTCTCGTTGGTTGAATGTTATTGTTGTTGTTGTTGTTTAGAACCAGGGCAGTTC
Organism: Muusoctopus leioderma; assembly: GCA_027124095.1. Lineage (NCBI taxonomy): Eukaryota > Metazoa > Mollusca > Cephalopoda > Octopoda > Octopodidae > Muusoctopus > Muusoctopus leioderma. The sequence continues at coordinate 7,134,812 of JAOPJM010001971.1, read as the reverse complement.
TGATCGAGCAGACCTATGGTCAAAAATGTTCCAGCCTTGACCAACACATCTTTTTGTATATCTAGGACTACATTCTCTAACGTGTCCTTCGTTTTTTTAAGACGGTAGGGTGTGATCTGAGGGCGATTTGGCTGCAATTTCTTGTTGGTCGAACGACCACTCTTAGAGGCTTCCCTCGTTGTCTGAATGTTTAGATTGTTGTAATAACGTTCCCTTCACTGCCATTGTCTCTGCCACCACCAACGGCACAACCAGTGACAACATCAACACACACCAATAGCATCCGCCCCATTAACACTATCCCCATTGCCACCACTGTACCGCACTATCACCATAACCACCACTGTACCGCACCACCACCACCATCACCACGACCACTACCACAAATACTGCCACCACCACCATCACCACCACCACCACCACCACCACCACCACCACCACCACCAACAACAACAGCAATACCATCACTACTACTACTACCACTACTGACACTATCACTGTCGTGTCAACGATGGAGTCTCTACGAGACCACTCGACCTGCTAGAAATAGCAGCCAAATCTCCCTCAAATCACCCACGTAGCGGAACATTGGATAATGTGGTCCTGGGTTCCCTGCACATAAGAAAAAAGAGGAGCTGGTCACAGTTGGAATGCCTTTGAATATAGGTCTGTTGACTTGGGGTTAAACAACAGCATTAACAACAACAACAACAACACTAGCACTGATATCTTTAACACTAGGCTCCAATAGTCAATGAGGGAGCCTCTTCGTGGTTGTTTAATCTGCAAGAAATAGCAGCCAAAACTCGCTGAAATTACAGCCCACAGTCTTAAAAAATGGAAGGACACATTGGGTAATGTAGACATAAATAAATTATTCTTGAAAACAAGACAGGAGTAGCAACGACTTTGAATATAGGTCTTCTCCATCAGATTCCTCACCTGGGTCTGAACAACAACAACAACAACAACGACGACGACAACAACGACGACGACGACAACAACAACAACAACAACAACAACAACGACGACGACGACAACAACAACAACAACAACAACAGCGACGACAACGACAACAACAACAACAACAACAACACTCGGCTGCCATCCCACCCATCTCTCCAACCACTACCACTACACCAACACCTACTACAACTGCTACAACTACTACAACTACAACAACTACTAATACTACTACACTACTACTACTACCATTACTATTACTACTACTTCTACAACTACAACTACTACTACTACTACTACTACTACTACTACCACCATCACTACTACTACCACCACCACCATCACTACTACTACTACTACTACTACTACTACTACTACTACTACTACTACTACTACCACCACCACCACTACGACTACTACTACTACTACTACTACTACTACTACTACTACTACT
>JAOPJM010001971.1:6853294-6865771 GCA_027124095.1 Muusoctopus leioderma | reverse complement strand
TATATATATATATATATATAGTTCAATGATTCATGTGAATTAGATGATATGTTACTGTGTGGAACTGTGTCCTACGGGATGTTAAGAGTTAAAACACATAAAATTCTATAGAAACATCCAACTAATACGACAACCATTGTGGCTGAATGACGGAACTATGGAAATTATGGAAAACAATTACAACAAAATCTTCCATGAGAACCGTGGTCGTCTAAAATTCATAATGGTCCACCCTCTCAACCATCATGTTTCATCTATCTTTACATGCTTGGCCACGTTACAAGTCTGCACAATGTACACATACCATCCTCTTAAGTCTGATAATACCTTATTCTTATTCTTCCACAACTCTCCAGACATGACCACCATACACAAACTGAACTTATATTCTGAATTCAAACGCTGCTGAGGTAAACTTTGTCTTTCATCCTTACAGCAGAATAAAATAAAGTACCATTCAACCACTGGCTCAATTTACATTCCTATAATACATCCAATCAGCTTCCTCCAATCTAAGAATGGAGAAAGCTCATTGGATGTATACACAAAACAATAATTCTCTAATCCTTAAATCTTAGTTACTATGCTGTCACTAGTTTCACCTCCAGAACTAATTTATTTAAATAAGTAGAAAAGATTAACTACTACTTCCAAAGAAGCGGTTCATAGCTGTCTGTACCAATCATCAAAGCACCTTTAGTGAACTCATTCTTTGTCCTGAATACCCAATAATGAGTTCATGAATTCTTATGTTCTTGAACAACAACAAGCAAGACCATATACATGATGCTGTTGGCTTTTTATATTACTTTTACTACATTATGTTTCATTTTTAACACCACCCTTTTGAGTTTCAAACTTCATCTGTGTACACCAGTTCATTCATACAGGCAGGCTTTCTGACAACTTTTGTGATGGTCCCATGAATTAAAATGAACAGTCAACTACTCATTACTAACCTCATCCCAATCCTGCACATACTTTTAGCTACCTCATACATGGCCTGAAAAGAAAACATGAACAATTTTTTTCCCAAGATTGTCAGAATACATAATGTGGGGCCATAACAAAAGGATTATTTAGGTCAATGAACACAAGAAAGCTGTTTGTTCTGTGGCAAGTACTTCACTTGAAGCTGTTTCATCAGTAGCTTTGATGTCTCATTTGTGTGTGTGTGTATATCATCATCGCTTTTTTACGTCCGTTTTTCCATGCTAGCATGGGTTGGACGGAGAGTTCTTGAGGCAGAATTTTTACGGTCGGATGCTCTTCCTGTCACCAACACTGATCACCAAACGGCCGGACGTCTGTTTATTAGGAAACACGAACAAACGTTCACCGTTCATAAATATATATATATATACACACACACACACACACACACACTTTCTCTCTCTCTCACACACTCACTCTCTAACACACACACACACAAACACACATTATCATCATATCAGTGAAACCCTATACTACATCATTTCTCAAACTAACAGAGTGTTTACAAGGTCAAGACAGCAGACTGCAAACCATTAGCTGCGTGTTCCGTGTGTGTATGTACATGTGTATATGTAGATCTGTGTACAAGTTGTGGTTGTTGGTAGTGAATGATTGACGGGAGTGGGCAGGAAGGGCAGGAAGCATTGTGTGGTGCAGGTAGGTAGGACAGGGTGCAAGGAGGGCATCTGTAACTAACATCCTGATCAGTGAGTATAATAATACATGCACACCGCCCTCTCTATCTCTCAATGAACTAATTTAGCCGAGTTTAAACAGCCAGGTTGTATTGTATAACCATTGTTACTTCCCATGTTTACATACTAGCTTACAAATTGCTATTAATACATATAAACATACTTTTCCTTAGGCACTTCAACAGTGATGTTACAGCAAAGAAGAAAGAAATAGAGAGAAGAAGGCAGAGAGTATGGGGTGATATGCAAAAAATTCATAGCACTCGTATACATATTTAGTATCTCATACTTCTAGAGATGTTTGCTAACAGTGAGTTCTCAAAATAATAACTCTGCAGAGACCATTATAGTTAACAGCTAACTTCTGCAAAGACGTTAGCTAATAGCCAGCTCTGAAGAGACATTAGGTAATAGTTAGCTCTGGAGAGATGTTAGTTAATAGCTAACAATCTCTGAAGAGATATTAGCTAATAGCTAACTCTGAAGAGACATTAGCTAATAGCTAGCTCAGAAGAGATGTCAGCTAAAAGCTATCTCTGAAGGGATGTTACCTAATAGCCAGCTCTGAAGAGATGTTAGCTAACAGCTAGCACTGCAAGAGTTGTTGGCTAATACCTAACTATCTCTGAAGAGATGTTAGCTAACAGCTAGCACTCCAAGAGTTGTTAGCCAATATCTAACTCTAGAACAGACATTTTAAACCAACGTGCAGCTGTACACTTGTGTGCCACCGTACACATGTGTGATGCAGATGGGCCACGAGTTTTTGAGGTGAGTCAGAAAATGCCAGGATATTTAGAAAACTTGAGTGTTTTTAATGCATCACATTGGTGCATGTGTATTCCTTTGCAGCAAAGTGCAATGTGTGCACTCATCTCTGTTTTAAAACAATTTTAATAGTCACTTTTTTTTCTTCAATATAATAAAACTTTTTAAAAGCCGATGGTGTACCATACCACTTTTAGTATCTCATTCAGTGTGCTGTGGATTGAAAAAGGTGGAAAATCCCTGCTCTAGAAATACATTAAGTTCATAGCTCTCTCTGAAGAGGCATTAGCTAATAGCTAGCTCTGAAACGATGTCAGATAAGAGCTAGCTCTGAAGAGGCATTAGCTTCAAGCTAATAATTTAATATGTAAATAGACAGTTACACATATACATACACCAACCATTACACTGACATGGTGAACTGAACTGATTGGTGGACTGTGACCTAAGTTTGAACAAGATTCATCTGACACCCATTTCCCAACAGCTAACAGATTTTGGTGATGAATGTAGAATATATAGTGGGTTTTTTTTCCCAGAAACAGTGACCCCCACATAAATATAGCATCACCAAAACTGCATCACAAAGACTAGGATTCCTTTAACATTGGAGTATTGCTCACATCTATGGGACAGTGCTGCTGCTACACACATACACACACACACACACACACACACACACACACATACAAAGACACACACACATAAAGACCACATCCAAAAGAAAACTCTTCATCTGACTAGTAGAAGTGAAGGCGCATGGCCTAATGGTTAAATGGTTAGGCTCATGATCATAAAGTCGCAGGTTCAATTCCCAGACCAGACTTTATTTCATGTTGCTCCAGTCCACTCAACTGATAAATGAGTACCGGTAGCAGCAGCTGGGGGTTCACCCTGCAACAGACGGGCATCCCATTCAGAGGGGGAGTCTTGCACTCTCAGTTGCTTAACGCCACAGAAACTGGGATAAGCTCTGGCTTAATGGGCCCCATAGGCTTGAGAAAGACTTTTAACTCTTAACATCCTGTTAAAAATGTTTAAAGTCCCGTAATAATAATTGAGCAGAAAAGGCCAAAAAGTGGGTATTTTACAGCTTATTTATCATGAAATTTACAGGTAAGAAACACAGGTGTTTGAGGTGTTTTCACACAAAAAAATAGTTCACTTTCACAATATATATAATTCAATGATTCATATTAATGCAACGATGTGGTACCATGTGGAACTGTGTCTTACAGGACATTAAGAGTTAAAGGACGTGTTCAAGAGCCCTATTCACGGAGGCAGTGCAGTATTGATGTGTGGTGTTTAGGTTGTATATGGATGTTGCTGTATATAGGAGTGAAGGGTGGAATCATCTGGATAGGAGTGTTGTTTTTTTTAGAAATGACAGTAAATAGGTCATTAATGTACGGACGGAAAGGTGTGGGTAACATAACCACACCCTGGAGTACACCAGTGTGTATAGAATGTGGGTCAGCATACGTTCCAATGGTCTGACAGGAATCCAATAAATGAAAAGATGGATGTAGACCACAGGTGGGCAACTTAGCTTGGAGGTTCTCCTACCAAACACAGTTGAGGGGATTTGTTGATTTCAAACGCCACAACTTTGCTATCACCAGAATTCTCAAGAACAAGGAGAACTGATGAATAATATAAGAGAGCAAGACTCCAGTTCATCAGGATCTACAGAAACTGCATTGGTGGTGAATGAAGAGGTAGTTTATTTTTTTTTACAACTGATTCCATCATTGTCTTTGAGATGCTGGAGGAGAGAACAATAGGTTGCTTGTCAGAGAAGTTACCCATTTTGGGGAATGTGACACACTGCCATAAATCCTGGTAGATATAGAGAGATTGAAGAGTTTGGCTAGAATTGGATGTAGCTCTAAAGTACACTGATTGGGTGTGATGGAAAGAAACGAACCAGTCGTCTAGTTGGGTTGAAGCGAACAGGAAATTTTCCCATGTGATGACTACACATGTGGTAGTGGTAGTGGTAGTGGTGGTTGTGGTGGTAGTGGTAGTGGTGGTGGTTGTGGTTGTGGTGGTGGTGGTAGTGGTGGTTGTGGTTGTGGTGGTAGTGGTGGTGGTTGTGGTGGTGGTGGTGGTGGTAGTGGTGGTTGTGGTTGTGGTGGTGAAATGGGACATTGGGAAGGAGAGTTTGGGGAGGAGTTTTGGAGCGTGCAGTGTGGAGTTGAAGCGATGCGAGCAAGAAATGTCGAAGTGAATGTGCTGCTGACACAGCCATCTTGGCTGAGGAATGGTGGGTTCAAGGATTCTGCAAAGTCAGTAGAGACCACCTTGGCAAGGGACCAGAAGAGAGAGAGAGAGAGAGAGCTTGCAGGCTGTGTAGTGCAAAAAAGCATACTTTGATTTTCTGAGTCTCAGAGGCATTACGAAAGTGGATATAAACTTCCACCTTAGTGTTCTATGCATGACAAGAACTTACACCTTAGTGTTCTATGCATGACAAGAACTTACACCTTAGTGTTCTATGCATGACAAGAACTTCCACCTTAGTGTTCTATGCATGACAAGAACTTACACCTTAGTGTTCTATGCATGACAAGAACTTACAGCTGTGTTTTGAGATCACAGGCTTTGGTTGGGTGAAAGATGTATTAGATATATCTAAATGCTTGCAGCAGAGTAAACTCTACTGAATAACCCAATGCCCAAGGTGGTGGTGGTGTTAAAGCAGGTAGCATGTTAGGTGGGTAAGGACCAACTCAGTTAGAACTACATAAATCTAGTAATTAGACCTACATACTCTCTTTACAGCAAGATTAAAATACTTTTATATACAATTAACTAATCTGGTCTATAGCGAACTATACAATTTATCTCTACTGGTTAACAACATGATTAGTTTAGCTATGTATTGCTAACAGTCATGGCCTTAATCTACGGCCAAAAAAACGACAGCTATCCTGTTGCAACAGATATTAGTGATCAATCTCCAATACTTAACACAGTATGGTTACTCCAGTGCATGAACATGCTGGTGAATATTTAAAGTAGTTTTATGCGAGAATGTTTTACCACAGATATCACAATGGTATGGTTTCTCTCCTGTGTGAATACGTTTATGAATAGTTAAAATTATACTTGCAGAGAATGCTTTACCACAAACATCACACTGATATGATTTTTCTCTTGTGTGAATACGTTTGTGAAGTGTCAAATACTCGTTACGAGAGAATGCTTTACCACATGTATCACAGTTGTATGGTTTTTCACCTGAGTGAATATGTTTGTGTCTAATTAAATATCTCTTCTGTGCAAATATCTTACCACAGACATCACACTGGTGCAGTTTCTCACCAGCGTAAAAATGTTCATAAGAAGTTAAATTTTCACCTACAGCTAACTCTTTGCCAGAGGTATCACAACGGTAAGGATTCTCACCTGTGTGAATATGTTTGTGCCTAATTAAATATCTCCTCCGTGCAAACGTTTTACCACACACATCACACTGGTAAGGTTTCTCACCTGTGTGAATATGTTTGTGACGAGTTAAATCTCCACTTTGAGAGAATGCTTTACCACAGACATCACATTCATACGGTTTTTCCCCTGTATGAATACGTTTGTGACATCTCAAATAATCATTGCGTGAGAATGTTTTACTACAGATATCACACTGGTATGGTTTCTCTCCTGTGTGAATAAGTTTGTGAGAAGTTAAATACCCATTTCGAGTGAATGCTTTACCACAGACATCACATTCATATGGTTTCTCCCCTGAGTGAATATGTTTGTGCCGAATTAAATATCTCTTTCGTGAAAATATTTTACCGCAGATATCACATGGGTGTGCTTTCTCTATGTGAACTTGTTTATGAGAAGTTAAATTTTCAATAGTAGTGAACTTTTTACCACAGACTTCACACTGGTAAGGTTTCTCGATAGTGTGAATACGTTTGTGACGAGATAAATCTCCACTTATAGCAAATGTTTTACCACAGAAATCACAGTGGTATGGTTTCTCACCTGTGTGAATATTTCGATGATTACTTAAATGTCCACTTTGAGAGAATGCTTTGTTACAGATATCACACTTATATGGTTTCTCATCTGAATGAATACGCTTATGAGAAGTTAAATTTCCACTCGTTGAGAATGATTTACCACAGACATCACACTGGTATGGTTTCTTACCTGTGTGTATACGTTTATGACATGTTAGATGTCCACTTCCAGAGAATCTTTTACCACAGACATCACATTCATATGGTTTTACCCCTGTATGAATACGTATGTGACGTTTCAAATAATCATTACGAGAAAATGTTTTAGTACAGATATCACAGTGGTATGGTTTCTCTCCAGTGTGAATAAGTTTATGATAAGTTAAATACCCATTTTGAGAGAATGTTTTACCACAGACATCACAGTGGTATGGTTTCTCATTGACGTGAATACGTTTATGGATGGTTAATGTTTTACGTTCAGAAAATAGCTCACCACAGATATCACAACGGTATGGTTTCTCCTCTGTATGAATACGTTTATGAGCAGATAAATTTTCACTTGTAGAGAATGTTCTACTACAGACATCACAGCGGCTTAGTTTTTCTCCTGAGTGTACACGTTTGTGGCGTTTCAAATTATCATTCCGAGAATATCTTTTACCACAGACATCACAGTGGAATGGTTTCTCTCTTGTGTATGTACATTTATGACGAGTTAATTTTGAACTGTCAGAGAATGTTTTACCACATATATTACAGCGGTATGTTATTTTATCTGTGTGAATATGTTTGTGATTAGTCAAACTGTCAGTATCAGAGAATATTAGTAAACATATATCACAGGTGTAGAATTTCTTTGTTATACGTAACCGTGTCTCAGGAGATGAATCTTTATTCTTGGATTTTGTTTCATTATGAGCCTCACTTTTACATAATGTCTCCTCCATAATGTTGTCTGTTGTTCATTAAATACAAATGCAATTCCTTTCTTTATAATTTCATAAATTAATTAAACTTTATATAACTGATGTCACATATCTTCTTGATAATGTCATTGTTTAGTCTTTCACATTCTTCTTTACCTCCTTGATGTGTCTTTGATGAGAAATTCCCTGAAATAATATAACAGTATAAGACAAGGTAAAATAACTTTAAACATTCTTTTATACATTTGTCATGCAGTCTAGACACTTTTAGAGGACAAAATATATTTTCTTCAACAGAGTGCTTAGAAATGTCACCAAGATGGTCTTTTGACAAAATCTTTGTTCAACTTTCAGAATTGAGACATGAAATAGTGGGAGGAATTATTGGATAATCAACAGTCCTGCTGTGGGGAGTTCTATTACAGTTATATCCCCTCTCATGGCCGCCACTGATCACAGTGTTCTCAATGTCAACATAGTGTCCAGTGACCAGAGCATTCTTTGACCAGTGTTCTCTGATTAATGTCCACAGTGTGTTCACCGACCACATTATGTTCACAGTCTACAGTATGTTCAATGTCAATTATCCCTGTTGATCCGCCAATTACATTGTAATTGTTGAACTTCACCTCACTGACAGTCTGTTATTGACCTGGAAGCAATGCCAGGTTTAGCCATAAGCTAAACAAGCTACAGCTTAGGGCCTTACAATAATTAACCCTTTTGTTACCGTATTTCTAATGAAATACACTACCTTTGGAGGGATTTAGTAAAATAACTAACTTTCTCATTATTAAGTTGGGTGGGGGTAGGGGGTGATTGCGCATGTAGTGGCAGAGAGTATAAGGGATGGAGTATACTGCAGTAACAAACTGTGCCCCTCACATGTCTAGGTGGTCTGTGCATGACCTGTGATGATGCAAAGTGCTCTGCTTTGGGTCCTTTGTGGTTTATTGTGGAGAGATTGGGGACCCATGACGGACCTAATGTATATAACAGTGTGTAAACCACTGTTAGTCTACATTGGCGAAGTAACTGCACCACAGATGACAAACCATAATGAGCCAAAGAGAGAGCCTCTATGCGGTCGCTCGACCTGGTAGAAATGGCAGCCAAATCTCCCTTAAATCACACCGAGCATCTTAAGAAAGGGAAGGACACATTGAATAATGTGGTCTAAGATGCGCTATATCTGAAAATAGGATCGGGTGGTCACGGCTGGAAAGCGTGGGCTGACTAGGAGCTAAATAACAACTATAAGATTATTATCGACAGGCGGAAGATTTACCACTATACTATCGACTCAAGGAGCCCCTAGGTGGTCGTTCGACCTTCTAGAAATAGTAGTCAAATTTCCCTCAAATTACACCCGACCGTCTTACAAAACCGAAAGCTACATTGGATAACACACTGTCTGTGAATAAAAGATGAGATGTTCATGGCTGGAATGTCTCTGATCACGGTCTGCTCAATCAGGGCTGACCTAGGGCTAACGAACAACAGCCAAAGTGTCCCTCAAACAACACTATATTGTCTTAAAAAGGAAGGACACATTGAACAATATGTAATCTTTGATATACAGAACGACGGGATGGTCACTGTTGGAACGCTTTCGACCATAGATTTACTGTATCAGGGTTAAACAATAATAGAAACCGGAAATAGTACCATTATCTCCCTTCTCAACATAATTTAACCAAATGTCTGAGCCAATGGGGTAGCCTCTATACACGGTTGCAGGGCCTGCTAAAAATAGCACCAAAATCACACCCTATTGTCTCAAAAATAGACTGGAACATTAGCTAATGTAGTCCTAGATATACTATAACTGAATAAAAAAAATGGCATGCTTGTGGCTTGAATGTTTTTAATTATAGGTCTGCTCGATCAGGGCTAAACAACAAAAACAACCAACAGTGTTTGTATAATTAACAAAGACGGTAATACCTAAGACAGCAGACAGATCGGTCACATATGGTATTGAAAAGCGATAGGAGACGGACAAAATTATAAGAATAACAAGCAAAAAGGGGGAAAAAAATAATCATAATTTATACTTTGCTACCTAATTATGATTTTGTTTCAGAACAGACATGTAATGAAATAGATAAAATAACATTTAAAAAAAAGTAACTTAGTGAAGAGTAATCAATACAATAAGCCTAAAGATAGACACGAGTAGAGATATACTTGTACAACTTACTGATTTCTATTCGGTGTAGTTGATATATGTGATAGATGTATTATAAATGTGAGGACATTAACATACAGACATCATAAGACATTCACAAAATGTTCGTAAAGACATTAATGATAGGTGAGAAGAAACTAAGTGATATATCTGAATGTACAACATAACTAATCCACCAAACCAGCAGCCTTACTTTCGTAGCTGACTATTGAATAGAAATAATATGTAGAATATGTGAAACGAAGAAGTTCTCAGTTGTACTGTTATGAAAGTTAATAATAATTGTTTCTAACATAGGCACAAGGCAAACAGTCCCAGTACTTGACTAGTACTGTATTTTATCGACCCCGGAAGGATGAAAGGAAAAGTTGACCTCGGCGGGATTTGAACTCAGAGCACAGCGAGCCAGAAAGAATACTGCAAGAAATCCTTAGATTAAGATTAAATATGGTAAAGGCAAACTTCAAAAGTCAGTTCAAAGAGGAAGATGTAAAATGTGCAGCGAGATGCGGCGAGCAAGAAACCACAGAATACATATTAACATGTGAAAGAGCACGACATAAAAGAGGGGAAAATACAGGGGTAACATCAACAATCCAGAATGGCTGAGAGAAGAAGCACAAACAATAAAACAAATTGAGAAATAAATAGATATATGTAGGGGAAGAAATGTTAAAATGCGTTGTACTCATCCGATGTGCTCCCTAGCGATAGTGAAGTGGGCAACGACAACATCATCCGATGCGCTAACGACAAGGCCAAAAGATGACCTCGACGGGATTTGAACTCAGAACGAATACTGCAAGGCATTCTACCCGACGCGCTAACGACTCTGCTAATTCGCCGGCTTAATTGTTTCTAACATAAACACAAGGCCAACAACCCCAGGCAAAGATGACCTCGACGGGATTTGAACTCAGAACGAATACTGCAAGGCATTCTACCCGACGCGCTAACGACTCTGCCAATTCGCCGGCTTAATTGAGAGTCGTTAAAGTGTTCGACAAAATGCCTTGCGGTATTTGTTCCAGCTCATTATGTTCTGAGTTCAAACCCTGCTGAGGTCAACTTTGCTTCTCATCCTTCCGGGGTCGATAAACAAAGTAACAGTAAAGTACTGGACTCGATTTAATCGACTTACCCGTCCCCTAAAATGTATGGCCTTGTGCCAATGTAAGAAACAATTATTAATGTGGTGGATTGGCAGAATCGTTAGAGAGTTGGAGAAAATGCCTTGCGGTATTTAGTTACGGTCCTTTACGTTCTGAGTTCAAATCCTGCCGAAGTCAACTTTGCCTTTCCTTTTGGGGGGGGGGGGGCCATAAATAAAATACCAGTAAAATTAAAGATTAAATCGATTTATTCCTACCCTCAAATTTCTGGCCTTGTACCAATATTAGAAACAGTTATTACAAAATAACAATAATATAAAAGTGACTATAACAGAATGTGTGTCTTTTTGATGACTACAATGACTCTAGCATGATGTAATTGTTTTAGTTCCAACTCACTGCACTGCTGAAGAAGACCTGCCCACCTATGCCATAATGGTGATAGTGAGCTTGGCTGTAACACTGGGCACACTGGGGTCACTGGGCCTCTCTCCCAGTATACTTCTATTAAGTTCCCATCTATCTACTATCCTCGAGTATATTTGCCCTACCCATTGAGTTCAAATTCCACTGGTCAACTTTTCCTTTCATCCTCTCGGGGTAGATAAATAAAGTACCAGTCTCAGGCGGTGGACTGGTAGAATCGTTAGAGCATCGGACGAGATGCCTTGCGGTATTTATTCCGGCTCTTTGCGTTCTGAGTTCAAATCTCCCCATAGCCTACTTAGGTGGTAGACTTAATCTGTCACCTGGTTTAACACCAACACATGACCCTTGGGTGCCTTTAGTGGAATCCACTCTGTTGCAAGCATTCAGACCAGGTCTCTGGCCTGGGGTTACCTTCCTCCCGGCCTGAGGTTACCTTCCTCCCTCCCACCAGTCTCTAAGGCCCTAAAAAAAAAAGGGTGATTGGCATTGCTTTACCCCCAGACAAAGCAGTAAAAAAAAACAAAAAAACACAACCTTAGACCAAATCATTAACCAAAGTTCTTCCTTCCACAGAACTTTGACTACCTGGAATTCTCTCCCTGCAGCTGTCAACTTGCACTGTTCAAGAGGAATGTTAACGGCATCAATCTCACAGTTCTTGGAGGGCCTGCATTCCAAATCCCACCACCCACCCAACATGGTGTTTTTATCATAGAATCAGGGGCGGTTTTAGGCAGGTTGGCATCAAAAGTGTTAAGTTTGGAGATGGCCAGCTGGTCGTTACTATAGCCATCTACTAAATGATACACTTGTATGTCCTACAGAGACAATGTTGTCCAGCTTGGACTAGTTGTTATGTGATTGATTTGATAGGGAGTCTGGCATCACTTAATATCAATGTGACAATGAATAGGTCACATCATTGGATGTTGTGACCTATGTCTGAGCTGGTGGTAGGTGGCATCTTTATCAGAGTCGTGTAAGGCAGGGGGTGTCAAACTGGTTTGGCTTTGCAGGCCAGATTGAAGCATAAACTAGATCTCACGGGCCGGACAAGGACAATTATTCCTAAAAGTCCTATCCATTCGGACAAACACGTGCGTAAATTTGGGAAAAAAAAAAATTTCCGTTTGGCTCGGCATGTATAGATAAAGTGAAAGGGAGATTTCACATCTTTTACTATATGGATTCATAAGCTTCTTTTTCATTGTTTGAGATAACAAAAGATTCCCTATTGGTTCTATAATAAAAACCATTTGTTTTAAAGTGCTCATATTTAAATTTAAACCTTTCATAATAATTTTAAGTAAGAAATTTTATTAAGTTATGTTCCAAACACCAACTCAACAAGAAAGTTAGCTATTTTACTAATTCTTGATTATT
>JAOPJM010001971.1:6610768-6621877 GCA_027124095.1 Muusoctopus leioderma | reverse complement strand
ATCATTGCTGTCAACTTCAATAGTATCAGTTTGCATCTATTTTTCCATGTTGGCAACATAGCATTCATCCATGCGTCTTGATTGTGTTATATTGCATGAGTGTTCGGCAGGGTTATTTTGTGCTTTTTTTGTTTGTTTGTTTGTCTGTTTTTGTTTTAGCAAGTGTTTTTTCAGTTGGATATACTTCCTACTACTAACCATTCAACCATGAAGTAAGAGTGGAACCTGTTTATTTTTGACAGCCAGGCAAACTGGAGTAAACAGATTGTCTTGTCCAAGAGCACACAATAGAGTGGGTGTAGTGAGATTTGAAATTATAACCATGTGATCAAATAGTGCAGCATCTTAACCTCACATGCATTGAGCCTTAGATACATATACCAACACTGTTCCTTTCATATGCATCAAACAACCCAAACAATTGACATCAAACAACAATAGACATCAAACAACAATAGACATCAAACAACAATAGACATCAAACAACAATAGACATCAAACAACCCAAACAACACCTTAAACTCTCTTCTCCTTGTCAGGTGCAAAATGCCAGGGTTGCGACCTCAACATTGGCATGATGAAGGGTAAGTCTGGAGAGATTGTAGAGATGCAGGACAGAGGCGAGTAAATGTGAGCTGTGTACAAGAGGTAAGATGGAGGGAGCCTCGTCCAGATTCCTCATGGGCATGGAACACACTTACAAATTCTTCAAACTGGGTAACAGTACTGGAATTGGAGAAGTATGCATATTGTTGGCAGAAAAATAGAGAGAAAAGTAATTGAGGTAGTCATAGTATATGACAGAATAATTAAGCTTAGACTAGTTATAGTTGACACAACAGCAGCACTTAACTCTGCATATGCACTACAATTAGGACTGACAGATAAGAAAAGGACCATTTCTATGAGGTTTTTTAGTGCACTACCTCGATAGCAGGTAACAGCTACCATGTTATAATGGCTGGTGACATTAATAGGTAACACCATGATGGTTATTCCGATGTAAATAATGGCTATGTTTATGGTACATAGAATGATGAGAGATTGAGTTTCTTGGTATTCTGTGATGCAAATGACCAAAACATTTGCAACACTAACTGCAGGAAACCAGCCAGCCACCTGATCACCTAGCAATCTGGCAAAGATGCAAGCCAAAGAGACTTCATACTCACCAGGAAACAGGATGGACAGATGGTTGTGAATACTAAGTCTTTCCCCTGTGAAGAATGTAACACTCAACATAGACTAGTGATTAGTGACAGCAGAGTAAGAACTAGATGAACTCAGAGACAAAAGACAATTTGGAGAAGAAAGCCATAGAAGCTGAAAAATTCTTCAGCAATACATAAGATTAAAGAAGTACTAGGTAATATGTATGTTGGAAAGGAGGAGACAGAGACCTATAACATAGAAGACAAATGGGAGTTTCTATATGACAACCAACTGTGAGCCAAAACTAGATCTGTGGATGGAGAAAGGTTCCAGTTAGTTAGATGGAAAATGACATGGTGGAAGAATGGTATGATAGACAGAGTCATATAAGCTAAGAGACAGGCCAGGAAAGAATGGAAGAAAGGAGAGAGCAAAGAACAATATCAAGGCGCAAGAAGAGAAGTTAGACGTCAGGTATGCTTAGCAAGTAGGGATGCCGTAAGTAAGAGGTTTCCCAATGTGAAATCAGAGGCATGAGGTGTTCCACATTGCAAAGCAGTGTATCAGTATGAATCAGAACATTGTTAGTGAAAACTGTGTATGTAATTATAGTAGTGCACTTGCCCTCACTGACACTAAGAAGGAGGTAAGAAGTTGCTGAATGAGGAGAATGCATGGGAGAGAGGGGGACTATCCCAAATAAAGCCAACAGTGTGACCAGCTTTTGAAGTTGACAGCTATACAGTTGAAATAGCCATTAAGGATATGAAGGCGAGGAAAGCAACCGGACTATCAGGAATAGTCACTGAGCCGCTGAACATATCTGGCAAAGTAGGACATGTGCTAATCAATTGTATAGTCAATCAGGTAATGCAGGAACAGGTCATTCCCACTGACAAGCAAAGCAATATAATTACAAACTGCTACAAGTGTAAAGGAGATGCTCTAGAAAGAAGTAACTACACAAGCATCAAACTAATGGACCAAGTTATGAAAGTAACAGAAAGAGTTATAGCACAACTAATTAGGAAGAAAATTAGCTTAGATGAGATGCAGTTCAGGTTTGCATCAGGATAGTGTATCACCGATGACCTCTTCCTGTCAGTCAATTGTAAAAGAAGTTCTAGCAAAGGGCAAGCCACTATACATAGCATTCGTTGATCTGGACAAGGACTCTGACAGGATACAATGCTCCATAGTCTGGTGATTGCTAAGAAAACTAGGTGTAGATGAAAGGCTTGTGATAGCTATGCAAGAAATGTACAGCGATGCTGTCAGCAAGGTGAGAGTTAGCAATGAGTTTAGTGAGGAATTTAGCATGCAGGTAGGTATCCATCAGGACTTGGTTCTTAGCTCCGTCTTGTTTATTATAAAACATTACAGGGAAGTTTAACACCAGCTGTCCAATGACCTAGTTCTTATAGCTGAATCTACTGAAGAATAAAGGAAGAAATTCTAAACATGGAAGCAAAGCTTAGAATCAAAGGTCATGCAGTAAACCTAGCAAAGGCAAAAGTTTTAGTTAGCAGGAAAGAAAACGGGACTCTATTACCATTTGGGAAGTAGCATCACAAACATGCTAACAAAGAAGAAAACTTTATATGTAGCAAATGCATAGGAGTTAGCAGTAAGAGAACCCATGAATAAATTATTTCAAATGTCCAGATAAATTACTATAAATTACTTCTGATACCTAAGTGATCTAATCAGCAGTAGAGATGTGTCTTGTGAAAGCATAATTACCAGAGTTTGAACGAGGTGGAACAAATTTAGGGAGCTATTACCTTTGCTGACAACAAAGGGATTCTCTCTCTAGGTGAAATGCAAACTGTATGATGTTTGTGTAGAAGTCTGATATTGCATGGTAGTGAAATATGGGTATTGAATGCGGAGGATGTGTGAAAGCTGGAAAGAAATGGGGTGAGCATGATCTGCTAGATGTGTAATGTTAGTGTACATGAATGACAGAACACAAATGAGCTAAGAGAAAAAGCGGGTAGAAGAGGAATCAGATTTAGTGGGCAAGAGAGAAGACTGAGATGATACAGAGATGTGATGTGTATGGAGGATAACAGTTGGGTAAAGAAGTGCCAAGCAATCCAAGTGAAGGAACCTGAAGTAGAGGAAGACCAAGACAGATATGGGAGGAAGTGATGAAAACTCATTTCAAGAGGCTGAACCTCACAAAAGAGATGACAAAGGACTACAACACATGGTGAGACACTGTGCTGAAGAAGACCCATTCACCCCATGCAAGCATGGAAGAATGGATGTAAAATGATTATGCTGATGATGATGATGATGATGGTGATGATAATGAAGATGACGATGATGATATGTGGTATGGAAGTGGTTCCTAGAATGAATAAAATTACTTAACCTTTTACCTTGTGTTTCAAATGCAATGAGTAATATTAATATGAAGGTTGTACCGAAAGTAATGCAAAAGTGGGCATAACTTTTTTATTAACTGACATAGGTCATTCAAATTGCACATGTTGGTAGAGTAACTCTTCATCTTTAGTAACTCTTCTTCCTGTTCTTCTTCATTGCAGACAAATAATGAGTTCCAAGCAGAAGCAACGTGACATCATTGAGATCTTGATGAAGGAGGGGTGCAGGCTGCCCGACATCTACAGAACGCTACAGGTTGTTTACAGAGATGACACTATTGACAAGAGCAATGTGCACAGATGGAAGAAGAAGTTTAAAGAAGGGGAAACCAACATTGAAGGCAAGCCACGCAGTGCGAGACCATCAACTGCGACCACTGACACGAATTGCCAGAAAGTGGATGAATTGATTCATGCGGACAGACAAGTCACAATCCGTGAGCTTGCTGCACAACTGGACTGTGGTCACAATGCCCTACAGAAGATGGTGGAAGACTTTGGGTATCGGATATTGTGTGCAAAGTGGGTACCTCGGCATTTGAAACCTGATTTGAAGGAGAGAAGGGCGGAAGTCTGCTCTGATCTGCTGGAAGCGTTTGAAGCCATTGAAGACGCGTTTTTTTCTGATCTGGTGACAGGGATGAAGCGTGGACACATCATTATGATCCGGAAATGAAGGCTCAGTCCATGGAATGGCGTCACACATCTTCTCCAAGGTCTAAGAAGTTCAAGAGCCAGCAATTGGCACAGAAAGTCATGGTGACTGTTTTTTGGGATGACAAGGCTGTCATTCTCTTTGATTTTCTGGAATGTGGCTGCACCGTGTACAGCGAGCGGTACAATGAGACACTCAAAAAGCTTAGAGAAGCCATTAGGAAGGAGGAAGAGACCGAACAAGAATCTGAAAACGATCCACATTCACCATGACAATGTGCGACCACACACATCTTTGGCAACACATCAGGCAATCGGCAAATTGGGCTGGTCAGTGGTCCCCCATCCACCGTACAGCCCGGATCTGACTCCCTCCGACTTCCACCTGTTTGGTCCAATGAAAGACAGTGTTCGGGGACAACAATTTGATGACACAGATGAGGTGAAAGTGGCTGTGAAGAAGTGGGTACAACAGTGCATAGCTGAATTTTTTCAAAGAGGATTCGAGAGTTGGGTTCAATGATGGTGCAAATGCATCACTTGTGACAAAGACTATGTTGAGTAGTATCTTTGTATAGAGGAAGAGTTACTCTACTGACATGTGCAATTTGAATGACCTATGTCAGTTAATAAAAAAAGTTATGCCCACTTTTGCATTTCTTTCAGTATAAACCTCGTATAAACAATATAAATTAATATAATCATATAAAAGCAATTAAACAGCCACATTAGCCCAGGATGCTTTTTCTCATTTATATGATCTCTATGTCACTAAATATATAAGGAGTTATACTCGTCATCATTATCATCATCATTGATCGTTCAAGATTTTAGCGTGTCAAAATGACTTACAAAGGGTATAAATTCAGCATACTAAAGTTCAAAGTTTAATATTTTGACTAAGCTGGTAACTTGTTTAGCAGCTTACAACTAAAAACTTTAAAGAATTAATTTTAAATAGCTGGTTCAATTTGTTACCAGTTCTACTACTATTATTTGAAGGGTTTTTATGAGCTTTTTGTTTTTCTAGCCTCTACTTAGTCATTCACCAGCGAAAAATAGCAAACCGGATCTCCCTCAAATCACACCCATCTATCTTATAAAAAAGGAAGGATTTATTAGATAATGTATTCCCTGATATACAAAAAAGACGGGATGATCATGTATACAATGGCCTTTGATTATAGGTTTGCTCGATCAGAGGTGACCTGGGGCTAAGCAACAAGAACAGCAGAAAACAACAACAATTATTCAGGTAGTTTGAGGTAAACAAGTAGAATAACATTGTAAATGCTTCCTAGGCCAAAGAGGCATTTATGAACTGGTAAATAGCTCCATTTTCATGGCATGCAGTGGACAAGATATAAATCCCCTTCTCCACCTGGGATAGGATGCTAGCCTGTTGTAGGTAACATTCCAAAGATGATCTGGCACCTATTCATGACAGCCAGGTGAACTGAGATAATATAGAATAAAATATTCTTTCCAGAAACATACTGGAACATCTGGAGTAGATTTGAACCAGTAGTTCAATACTTTATCTCCTCAGCCATCTTAACTCAACTCAATGAACACAACACAAATGGTTATAGCAAAATTTGAACTGACAACCAAGTGGTAAAACAAAACAGCAGCAAACAAATGCATTGATTTTGGAAATCTAAGACATAATATTTGCCATTGCAGATGTTGAATACTAAAAGAATTAGAGGAACTATGAAGAATTTGGATTTCTGGTCAAATGTATATTGAATTTATCCTGAACTAAAAGTACTGATGGGAAAGACAATAGGGTACCAGACAACTAGCAGACATTTTAGTGGTTCATATCTTGCTGCCAGCATTGTGTTGTGACCTTGGCTAAGATATTTAGTTTGTTACGGTGGCTGAGTCCACCTATCTCAAAGTAGTTATGCAGTATGATAGAATTTACCATTTTAAGCAGTAATCTGTAAAATTGGCAAGTCATCTGGATGTTGTTGTTTGTTTGTTGTTTAGCCCTTGATTGAGCAGACCTACAATCAAAGCATTCCAGCTGTGACCATCCTATCTTTTTAGGGGTATCTTGGACTAAAATATTTAATTTTTTAAAAATGGTATGGTAGGGTGTGATTTAAGAAAGATTTGGTTGCTATTTCCAGCAGGTTGAGCAATCACACACAGGCTT
Organism: Muusoctopus leioderma; assembly: GCA_027124095.1. NCBI lineage: Eukaryota > Metazoa > Mollusca > Cephalopoda > Octopoda > Octopodidae > Muusoctopus > Muusoctopus leioderma. The sequence continues at coordinate 6,615,511 of JAOPJM010001971.1, read as the reverse complement.
CCTTGTTGACTCACAGTGGTGGACTGCAGTGCTGAGTTCAATAGCTCCAGTGTAGCAAAAGCTACCTATGGACCTATGGCAGACTAGTATTCTATCCAGAGGAAGGATTCTGCCTTATCTGCTTAATGCTACAGAAAATTGGAAATATACACAGGTTCTATGAATCCTTATGATTTAGAAAGAATCAGCTTTATTTTAGCATATTAAACCCATATTATATTTGTCATTTTGGATTTCTTAATGAGCTAGCGAGGTCAGCAGAGACAGTGCTCATATGATCTTTGCGGACCCTCTGAATCTGATACTATTGACCCCTGCAGGTCAATGATTGCAGTAAAAACATGATTGAGATAGAAACTGGGAGGTCTGATCCAACTTGCAACAGAATGAATACTGCTGAGGACACCATAGGACCAGGTGGTAGTAGTCGTGGTGGGTGTTAAATCGGGTGGTATATTCCTCCAAAAGAAAGTGAAAGATAAGAATTAGAGGACATTTTCTGAAAACAATTTTAAAATATTCAGGCAACGTATGAAAAAATGATGGGCGTTATAATGAAAAGAAATAATACAAATGTATCATCATGAATAACCAGTAGTTGTTTTGTTCCTCCCAGTTATCGCTTCAATTTCTGAGACAGCGAATTTTGCCTTTAATCCTTCCAAACTTGATGAAACAAGTACCAGTAAGATACAAGAGCAAATTCAATCATGTTATTTTTTTATTGCATAGTCAAGAGGGAAGGAAGTGACCATCACCCTTTTACAGGGCCTCTGAGACTGGTGGGAGGGAGGGATGGAGGGAGGATGGTATCCTCAGACTGGAGACCTGGTCCAAATGTTTGCAACAGAGTTGACTCCACTAAAGGCACCCAAGAGCCAGGTGTTGGTGTTAAACCAGGTGATGAATTAAGTCTATCACCCAATTAGGCCATGGCAGAATTTGAACTCAGAATGCAAAGAGCCAGAACAAATACTGCAAGGCATCCCGTCTGATGCTCTGTCGATTCCACCAGTCCACCACCCTAGACTGGTACTTTATTTATCTACCCTGAAAGGATGAAATGTAAAGTTGACCTTGGCAGGATTTGAACCAAGAGCACAGTGAGCCAGAACAAATACTGCAAGGCATTCTGTCCGACTTGCTAATGACTCTGCCAATTCGACACCTTTGTCAAAATGTTGGCCATGTATCATGTCAACATTTATTTTTCTATCCTTTTAATTATTTTTTGGTGATGCTAGTATTGATGAAATGATTTTGTTGGAGCAATTGTCTTTACATATCAATGCAGTGTTATATTTTTGACAAGTTAGTCAAAAGAGAAAGGGCAATTCCTATGACCTCTGCAGGACCTCCAAGAGTGGAGTTATTGATGTGGTTGATGTTCAGTTTGAACATCTGTAGGTCGATGTCTGCAGGGAAAACATGGGTGGGGAGAGATTTCCAGAGAGTTGTTGTTCTGAGAAAGGACTAGGAAGTGTTTATTGCAGGATCTGGGACTTGAGACACAGTAAAGGTGATGGGATGACAATAGACAGATGTATTGGGTGGGCCTGTGTGGAGAGGGTATGAAGCTAGCTAATTCAGAGGAGCAGAAGTTATTGTAGTTGAGGCAAATTAGGCACAGAGGTAAAAAAATATGTCTGAGAGCCAGTTGCCGAAGTGTGTTGGTGAGGGAATCTTTTGCAATCAGCTGAATTAGTCTAAAGTTTGTGTGTGTAGCTGTAGAACCATCCCAGAAATGCAAACAGTACTCCAATGTAGATAGCATGTGAGACTTAACACTGAAGTAGGACTGCATACTATTTTTGGATTTTTGTCACTCAGGCAAACTGTAGCAAACAAATTTATGAGCATTTCCTAGGGTTACAGAACAATGGCTGTAGAAAGATTGGATGTTATGAGCATGAATTCAGTACAGTGGCATAACTAGAAGGAAAAGGAGGGAGCAGTTCACCCCGGGTGGCACTTTTTGTGGGATGGAACTGTTGGTCTACTGCATTGGTAAAAAAGTGGAGCGGGGTAACAAACTCAAGGACAGCCCTGGGCGGTACAAACTCTAGTATGCCACTGGGTCAGTAACTTCAAAGTTATTGTACTTCCCGAATAAAAATGACTGAACACTTTGACAGAAATCAAACCTCAACCTCACATATCCTGCTGACCAGACCAAATACACATGCTAACCATTACACTACTGCAACATCTTTTTCAACGTACACACAATATTTTCTCATAGAGAAGTCTAGTACCTCCAATAAATATTTTTTCATCTCAGTTATGTAAATAGAATGATCCCAGAACCTAATAAGTAATCGGCTTGTAAATAAAACTTGTAATAAACAAACACTGCCTTTGTTTGGAAGCAAGCATTAAGCAGTAAAGCAAATGGATATCGCAATGTTATCAATAATATTAGAGATCTTCTGTTCTGTTTCTACAACTTGATATTAGATATTCAACTCTAAACTACATTTCTGTCTGTGATAAAAACCTGATTTTTCCAGACCATTGATAAATACCGAATGTTGCATTGTTTCCAGTTTAGAGGATTTCGATTTTACAATCAATAGATTCCTCCTCCATAAGCTCACACCTCTCTCTTTCTAGTCCCCCCCCATCCCAACTCTGTCTGTCTGCCCCCCCCCCCTCAATATCTTTCAATTTCTTTCTTTTTCTCCCACTTATTATTGATTCTTGCTCTTCCTCTTTTTTCTTCCACTCACTCCAGCCTCTTTATCTGGATTATTCCTAAGTCATCTCCTTGATTACCCTACCCTTAATTACTCATTGTCTTTTCCCACCCCTCCTCTTTATTTATCCTTATTAGTCTCTCTTACTTTCTATTTCTGAATCTTTCTTCTCCCCCCTCTCTCTCTCTCTGTCATCCCAGTCGTATTCCTCTCTTTTTTATATATCTTCAGCTATCACTTTATCAATCTTTCACTATTTCCCCAAACTCTCTCTCTCTCTCTCTCTCATACACACACTCATCTTATATTTCACTCTCTCCTCTCATCCTATATCTCTCTTGTATCTCCTCTTTCCACTTTCTTCCTCTCTGTGTCAAAATATAACCAATATCTAATGCTTTGCCTGTAGTTTTTCATACCAACATTCTCAAGTAATTTAATTTAATTCCACTTCTAGTTAGTTACTAGCCTTTCCCTCCTCCACTCACCTTCTCTATATCTCTCTTGTTTTAATTTATTATTATTGCTTAAAAGTGGTGGTTATGGTATAACCAACAGTACATATTTGGTTTAGCAATGAATGAGTGGGTAGTCAGGAGTAAAGAAGTGCTGGTAGTAAAATGTTAGCGAACAGACAAGATAAATTGAAAAGCTGTTCAGTCAGTTTTTGGTTTGGTTTTCATCTTCATAAGAGGCCCAATGATCAAGTAGGAAAAGATTTTCAGTCTTTCTCTGCTCTTGAATCTAAAGAATGAGTTTGTATCTATCTTGTCAATTAAAATCATTGCACTCTCTCCAAGGGCTAGGGACTTTATCTTACCTCAAGCAGAAGTTGATTATATATGTACTAGTAGCTTGGAATGACTACTACAGATACCTGAGCAGGTATGGCACAGTAAAAAAAATACTACTTCAAATAGTGAAGCAAAAAGACAAAAAAAATAAATAAAAAAAGGCTTCAGTTTGAAATTTCTGGGTTATTAAACATTGTCTTTGATACTTCTATGTTCACTACATTTTAATAAGTCAAATATATGATTGAAACATAATGTGAAATACAGAAATACAAAACAATGAGATTAATAGTTTGAAAATCTGAAAATATATCAATAATTTATCTCAGATTACATGTAAATTTACAAACAAAAGTAATTAGTTTTTTTTGGTTTTTGTTTTGGTGGAGTAGGTAGGGGTATAGTTATTTGATTGCATGGAAGGTTTTATTGCCTGGCTATAAAAGTCTGTCAAACATTGCTTTCAGTGAAATCTCCAAAACAAGCCTCATTAACATTCTTTAGCCCTGATACAGGAGACCTATGATTAGATATGTTCTAGCCATGACCATCCTATCTTTTACTCAAACATTGTGTATCTAGGATTGCAATATCCAATTTGTCTACAACTAGATGCCCATTCTAAAAGTAAATATTCCATTGTAAAGTAGTATTCATAATTGTGATATCTGTTAATTGACCATTTTGCTTCCATGTGCTAATAATGATTAATGTGTAGCTGTATGAATTTGCTATTTTGTATGCAAACACATAGTCTGCTATTACTATAATAATCTTGTGTTTCCTTCTATAGGGAAGCAGATTACTTGTGCTACTTGGTGTCATTTTCTGAGCTACCACAGTAATAATATTTCAGCTGGGTCAATTGAGGAAGACAGTTTAGTGTGCTGTGTCTAAAACCCAACATTTAAGTGGCAGGGTCTGAAATCGTGATATTTTAAACAATCTTAACAAATCGCTTCAATAATTCATTAAAAAGATAAAACATATAATTTGACATTTTAAAGTATTTTGAGATATTTCTTTAGCAATAAAGTAGCCCTTCAAGTGGCAGCTCTTGAATTTATATTAGTAAATAAAAGAAAACTTCTTAACCATAAAAATACTAGCAAATATAATAGGTGTATACCTTGTTAAAGAAACAAGCCTCTCCGTAAAACAGAATTTTCATACACTTCATGACAAGATATCTGGTCTCATCCAACGATATGTTTGGATATTTATCAAGTGCTTCTCTTAGTATAGGACGAGCC
>JAOPJM010001971.1:6460503-6474150 GCA_027124095.1 Muusoctopus leioderma | reverse complement strand
CTGCATTTTCAGAGCTATCTTTTTTAAACATTACTGGAAACAATGTCAGCATTATTGAAGAACAGTACAGAAAAATAGCTTTTGTTGATTGGAAAGAAGTTCCATTTAAGAAAGATGGAATTCCTGCAGACACGGAAACATTTTGGATTGATGTACTTCAATATCAAGTATTCAAGATCTCACCACATTTGCCCTTACATGTTTAACAACACCAGTTAGTAATGCTGTAATTGAGAGAGTATTCTCGCGTGTGTCATTAGTCGAAACAAAAGCTAGAAATAGTATGAAGCTTAAACTCCTTGATGCTATTGTGAGAATTAGAGCAGAACTATTGCTCACAAACAAATGTTGGAAAGGACTTCACTCCATCTCTTAAAATGCTAAAGGACTTTATATCTCATAAAGTCTATGTTGTAGATTCTACATATTCCATTGTTGACGATACTGCTGAAGAGGATATGGGGCTTTGCATATGACGTATGGATCAGAACAATATTTAAACATGTTTGGGTTTTTTGGGCTTTTTTTTCATGCATTGTTTAGCTTCACGGTTAAGTTTTAATCTGGCAACCCTGGTGTGGGTGGAAACCCTAAAATGTTTTCTATATTATTTTTACAAAATATCTTGTTTTAATTATTGTGTGTTTTTGTATAATATTTTAATTATTACATGTAACTATTTCTATGTTCATCCATATTTACATAAATGTTTAATCTGTAATTGTACAATGTGTCCTACTCCTCCCTTAATTAAAAAAAAAAACTTGTCCTGTTTCACCCCACATGTCTGTAAACCCGATTTGAACGTTTGAAGATGGATGTAAGCTCTTTGTAGCTAATAAAAGAAAGGATTATTATTATTTTTTATTTATTTATTATTACTATACAGAGCAGTCAGTGGATCACTGACCTAAATGCCTCGCTGTATTTCATTGTTTCTTTACATTCTGAATTCAAATCTCGCGGTTGTCAACTTTGCCTTTCATTCTTCCAGGCTTGATAAAATAAACTAGTAGTCAAGTACTCAAGTACTGAGGTCAGTATAATCGATTATATCGCTCTCCCAACATTTGTGGCCATGTACCTATGTTAGAAACAATTATTATAAGGTCAGATCTCAGGGTGGTGCTGCTGGCCTCAACTAGTGCAGACTAGTCCAGCCAACGACAGCATTGGGGGGTGGGGTTAAAACCTTTGATGATGACAAAAGGTCACAATTTATAGTGGTGGGTTATAGTTGTCAATAGTATCAACTCCAGCCAGTACATGACCAAGTACTAGTGGAATGAAAGCAAAGTTGACTCCTAGCAGTACTTGAATTAGAGACAAGGGGATGAGACGAAATAGTGAAATACTTTTTTTAGCAAGTCACTCTACTTAACTGACACATTTTTTTTCTTCACTCTATCAGATGAAGAATTTGGTTGCAACGACAGCATGCAAATATTTCGGTTGGAATTACAGTAGTAGAAAGAGTCAGACAGCTACTTAAAGCTGTTGACTAGTTTAGCAAAGAGACAACAAACACGCCAGTGGCTGGTTTCTCCCACCCTAGCAACCTTATCCCTATCGTGCCAAATGAGGGAGCCTCTACGTGGTTGCTCAACGTGCTAAAAATAGCAGCAAGATCTCCTTAAAAATCTCACGCTAACGCATTAGAAAAAGACACGCTGGATAATGTGGTCCTGGGGCGCCTGCACATAGGAAAAAGACGGTCAGCGGAAATACCTTCGATCATAGATCAGGGTTGAAATTGGGCTCTGAACAACCCTAAGCCTATTGATGGGAGAAAAGACGAATAAGCGCCGAACAAACAATAAGGTGTGAACAATTCTCCAGTCACGTGTATTACACACTGCAGTATGTATAGTTAGTGAGTATATATACATTTAAAAGCTCTAAATTTATTTGCAAGTCATGAAACAATGGACATGAATAAAAGACATGACAAAGCAGTGGCTTAAATCGTTTGTCTTCACACACACACACATTATAATATTGTGTGTGTGTGAGAGATAGAGAGATGACAAGAGATTTACATTAGAAACTGTGTGGAATGACAAAGCAGACGACAGATTCAAGTGCATTAACTTATTTAGTTTCGTTAGAATTCAGCAGTTAATGTTAGTACTCTCACACACAAGCCATTATCGTAGCATTGGGCGTTAATTATAGTGTTTGCAGGTGACACAGAATGGATAAAGCTTTAAGTTTTGAAAATTCGAGTGAGAAGTACAAATTCTTATCAAGAAAAATTAATATTTCCATGTGAAATATTTCAGCAATTGCTAATTTAGTCGTAGAAAACATACTTTTCAATCATTCTGAAGCTTAAAAAGTTGCCTCGTTCCTTTTTTTATACGAGTGCAGGGGAGTTGAGAATTATCCACAACACAGATTAATAAAAGAATACATACGACGAGTATCAGTAAGTAAAAGTGAAGTTCAGGTGAACTAGCCGGCATCCGGTTTCGATTCCCGGTTAAAATCGTTTCACTTCACAATCGCTACTACTGACATTACAAGCCCGTTACTTTCTCTAAAGGCAAAAGATATATGTGCATATATACTGGGACTTGGGTGTCCTACCCGCTCTGTAACAAATACAATTTCTTGCATAGGCACAGGGGCTCAGATTTGTTGGTGACAGAAGGGAGGGGTAATGTGTCCTTCATGTTTTTTTTTTCTCTAGGGACTTATTGGGGGTGAAATGAGATGACTAGAGCAGGGAAATTGACGCCGGATAGCGTTCAACGGCTCCTTGGGAACTTGGAATTCTCTACAGTGTCCGCCAACATTAATATCATTACGATATTTTTACATAGATATAGAGAGGAAGGAATGTTCATGCTTTTCTCAATAGAATAGGCATCGTAAGTTAACATGACACCGGCCGCGGGGATTAAAGCCGTGTGGCGGCGCACCCTGATCACCAAGAATTCAAACACCGCGTTTCCTTACTATAACAAAAACGCAAAACACAGCCACGCACATGTATACTGATAAATACACACACACATGTATGTATGTATGTATACTGATAAATACACACACATGTATGTATGTATACCTGCCTATATGATCTCAACACACATGAGAAAACAAAAGTGAATTCATATAAGGATACGATAGAGAACTGATTTAAAAGAAAGGTAGAAAAAAACAAACTCAACCTGAGTGCAAAAATATGACCCTATAATGTCTAGCTTAATACAAGTGGGACATTGTAGTCTGGCGTCCTTGTTGCAGCCGGGAGTTTCACAAATGCGTGTAGCCATCTTGCCTGTGGAAATGACGGAAAATTTATCTAAGATCGAGGCTCTCAACCGGTGTTTCATCACAATATGTGGCTAAGTTAAAAATGCGCAGTTTCTAAAGTCCCACTTCTTATTTCCCTTCTATCATCATCTTTTTAAAAAATCTACACTTAAAAATGTTAGTAGAAATTTATCATATTATCATAAATTAATATTTTTTTTTTTAGAAGAGGTGAAGCTTTAAACTTAATTACAAGTTTTTAATGTATCATTAATTAAGAATAATTATTGGATTTCTTTATTAGAAGCGTCATGCCTGAAACTTTACAAATCTTTTATCGTAACATACTTTATATACTTCACATTCTGATTTTTACTGAACCTGTTCTTACCAATGTACGCTACCAATAATTTCCTCAATTATATTTAGTCTTCTATCCTCTGTTACTCACAACATTATAGGAATATTAAATCGATCCAGGATTGGTACTGCATGTTATCGAGGCTGGCTTCATGAAAAGCAGCTTTGATTTCTAAGTAATTTGAATGCAGAACGGGCCTTAACTAGATACCACAGACATTTTATCGGACGCTCCAACGATTATGCAAATCTACCACCCTAATCTTGTACTAATACTCAAAATTAATTTAAATTAAAAATTGTATTTAATTTGATTGTTATATAAAATTATGTTTTAGATTTTCTGAATTATTATTGTAATCATTTTGTTTGTACGAGAAGGATTATTAAACTTAATTGCAAGTTTTAATGGGAGAAATTTAGAATAATTTCTAAATTTCTTACTTCGAAAAAGCATCATGCCGGAAACTTTACATATTTTTTTTTATCACAACACAATCCGTATTCTTTTTCTGAACTTATTCTTGCTAACGCCTGCTACAAATTAATTTCTACAACCCAACAAGGTAGGACTACGCTGTCGGTCAACCTCCAAGAAATAGCAGCAAAATCTACCTCAAATCAAACCCCAAGGTCTTAAAAAAGGACATTGATGATGTGGTTCTATATCCACTATATCTGGGGGGGGGGGGGAAGAAAAACAGAATGGTCATGGCTGCGGGACACCTTTGTTCACATGGGTGCAGGTACGGCTTGTGGTTACGAAGATCGCTTCACAACCACGTGGTTCCGGGTTCGATCCCACTACACAGCTCATTGGGCAAGCGATAGAAGGAAACTGTGCGTTTCTTCTTCTTCTTCGAAGATCGCTTCACAACCACGTTGTTCCGGGTTCGATCCCACTACACAGCTCCTTGGGCAAGCGATAGAAGGAAACTGTGCGTTTCTTCTTCTTCTTCTTCTTCTTCTTCTTCTTCTTCTTCTTCTTCTTCTTCTTCTTCTTCTTCTTCTTCTTCTTCTTTAGATGTGTAAGAGAAAACCCTGGCAACAGGTGCTCTTCGAATGAAGTGCCTTGTCGATATTCGTTCTGCACTGAGTTACACAGACACTTCCTTCTTACTTTCGCTGCTGGAAATGCAGCGAACTAGTGATTGTCTCGTTCGATACCTGTAATCAACGACGCTATTGTTCACAAATTGCGGTATGAAATATAAAAATAGAGGAAAAGATCCCAGACCTGGAGCCAACAACAACCAATAATCTCAATTTCTGATGATTACATTTAGTTAGTGGGTTCTCCGTCGGTCTCAACGATGAGCATTCAGTTGTTCGAACAACGGAATTCCTACTCGTGAAATTAGCGAGGTAAGCGGCTGACTATTCCACATAATCGTTATTTGTTCCAACGGTACTTTCCTGTTATCGACAGCCAATTTTGTTTTTACTAAAGGATTAGGTTAAGTTCGGGTAGAGTTAGGATTAGATTAAGTTAGGGTTAGTAAAAAGGAAGAAGTGGGCTAGGTTGCTATAGTGTAGTAGTTATCACGGCCGCCCGGAATGTGGCAGATGCGTGGTTCTTCGATTCCCGTTGGCAGCTCTAGCCACATTTTTTACTTCTTGGGTTTGTTATTTTAATTTGGTGTTTATTTATGATCGAAAATCTAAACCGTTTGTTGTACTGATCGCTGATTTTTTTTCATTGCTCATCCTAGATGTAGTATCGCATGATAATTACGAAAATCATATTCATTCTTTGTACAAATTAATAATAAAAAAGTTACAAAGCCTTAAAAATTGAAATTTTGGTGTAATTTTAGCCATTCAGAAGCATCTATTATCTAAGTTGAGCAATTAAAAAAAATCAGCGATTAGTACAACAAAAAGTTTAGATCCGAAAATAGAAGGAGAAGAGAAACAGGTGTATACTTAGGTATATCGGTTTACTTTTTAAAATATATCCTGTCGACACATGCAATGAATGGCGAACAACACACCTATTAAACCGAACAAAGTTGGGCATCATCAGTCAAGCAATATCATAACTACAATCTAAAACAGAAATACAAAAAGCATTTAATTAAAACTATGGTCTATATGCTGGGTGATTTTTGTTCTCCTACTTCTTAAAGTCAGTCTGGCGGGACAATATGCTACCTCTCCTCTGAAGCACGTATAATTTCCACTCAATCGCTCTCTCTGTCTGCTCTGAAACACGTCCAACTTCCGTTGAAGTATTGACTATATACTTATTATTTTCTATTTTAGTGTCAGATTTTCTATGTGCGTCAAATATGAAACTACTCCACTGTTACATTAGAATTCAATAACCTCAATTATAGGGATTTGAATAGTTACTTATCTTTACTTATATTGACCAATTTTGGGTGGGCGCCGTGAAGTCGCAAGCTGGATTTGTTTCTCGGCTGTAGCTATTTCACTTCACTCACACTGCTAACATCCTCACATTGACATAAATGTCACGCAGTCTTATTTGTCTGTCTAAAATAAATGTGTAACCCTTTATCTAAAAAAAACAGCATTAGCGATCATAATAGATTCGAGGGTTAGACCTCGGTGCACGTAGTCGCCGACTCGGTTTCTATTCTCGGTTATAGTTATTTCTTTTAATTCGCATCATTAATGCTATTGAGAAAAGCATTAGCATTACACACCTTCACTTTCATTCCATATAAATCTGGGCGTTTATTTTTTAATGTAAGAAATCTCTATATTGACTCCTTTGTACAGAGGTGGTACCATGACCAATGAGGTAAATCTGAGGCGTGGTTATTGATAGTTGAAAACTATATTGACTCTTTTTTTGTTGAAAAGTTTGAAATTTAATTTTTGTTAATCATATTGGTTTCTTTATGCTATTTTAAAGGAAGAGTGAATGAAAGGACATTAGTAACATCACTGAATTAATTGTCTTGTTTACAGGAGACGAACCTTCTTTTTCATATTTGTTTTACGCCTCTCTGCAATTAAATTATTTTTTATTAATTTAACATTCATTAGTTCTCTTATTAAATCCTTACGATCTCAAACTTCATCATTATATATGTATTGTGATGTGTTGTGTGATTCTCCCCCACGTACCCCTTAAATCATTGGATCGTAAGGACATCACTGAAAACTTCATCAACTAGAGCGAGTCAGTTTGGCGGAGTACACTTCTTCCCCCAAAACACGCATTGGAGGATTTGAACTCAGTACTTTAGCAAACCGTATAGTCCTCAATTTTACATTGCAATCGCTACATACAACAGTGAGTTTTTTTCTCCACCGCATGGTACTTATATATACTCAGGTGGACTGAGCCAGCGAATGTTTAGCAATTTAGCCATGGAAACAGCATAGCAATAATGGCAGGATATTAACCAGGGATTTTTAAGGTCGACAATCCGACACTTTATTGACTCGGCTAGCTGCAGTTTTCAATGTGTGTGTGTGTGCGTGCGTGCGTGCGTATGTATGTATGTATGTATGTTCACTTGTGTGCACACCGACCACAGACCATTTACGGGTGAAATCAGATCAGATATTGCTGTTATAACAGATTCCATTCAATCAAACATAAAAAATAATGTTATTGATTATGAAAATGTCAATAACTTTACTGCATTTTTTTTAAAGGTGTTAACACGCATCCATTTGATGTTCATTTCTCCCCTATACTGTGCATATATTTGTTCCCGTGTAAGCTCATACGTCAGTAAATACATATGTATGGTCACAACGGTAGACAGCTTCGATAGACACTTTGATGTGGATCGTTTCTTAGGCACAGAAATGTTGTATTGATTCTAGTTCCTCTTTTTTGTCTTTTGTTTTTACGCAAGCAATTTTCAAATATTTGCTAATTACTTCATCGATATTTACTTTCCATTTATTCAATAAATACACGATCACTGTAGAACCAAAGTTAAGATCCCAGTGAACCGAATTCGCAACCCAGTTCGATTCCCGTTTTTAGCTGTTTTCTTTTCCTGTTCACTTACTTACTTCACTAATGCACTTGGAGAAGGTGTGAACGCCACAAACCCACTTCTCCCTCGCACCGATAAAAAAATTCTTACACTTGGAAAATCAAACTTGGAAAAGCAATATTGGTTTTCTTTTTTGAGTAGTAATACAAGCTTTAATTTGTAGAAAAGGAAAATGAGAGACTTTTGACTTTTGACTGCTTTTCTTAAAAGGTTGGACCAATTCTCTTAGGCTGTATAGTTAATAGGTTCTAATAAATTATCTTCGTAGTTACATAGTACCCGGTTCGATCCCATTGCATAGCACCTTGGGTAGTGTTTTCTACCATAACCTCGAGTCGATCCAATCCTTGTGAGTGAAATTGGGTGTGGGTAGACGGAAACTGTACAGAATCTTGTCGGGCGGACTGCACATGTTCTTGGGTGGTAGACTTAATCCGTCATCCTGTTTAACGCCACTACCTAGCTCTTTGGTACCTTTAGTGGAGTCTCCTCAGTGGAAAGCATTGGGACCAGGTCTCCAGTAAGAGGATAACTCGATATCATACTGTGCTGCTTCCTAGTACAGCAATTCACGCATCGTGATTTCTATCTCCATTTATTCAATCAGTCTCGGAGAAAAGAAAAAGTGTGACTTTTTATTGCTTGGTCAGGAGGGAAAGCGGTGCCTATCACCCCTTTTTCAGGGCTTCCGAGACTGGTGGGAGGAAGGTATCCTCCGACCGGAGGCCTGACCGAATGCTTGCAACAGAATGGACTCAGCTAAAGACACCAAAGTGTCAAGTGGTGGTGTTAAAGTGGGTAACAGATTAAGTCTACCACCCAAGTAGGCCATGGCGAGATTTGAACTCAGAACGCAAAGAGCCGGAACAAATAACGCACAGTATCCCGCCCGACACTCTAACGATTCTGCCCATTCGCCGCCTGACTATAAACTATTAAAAAGAAAAACCTCTTAACTGACACAGTTAAGTATTTACATTGCTATTGGAAAAGACATGAACACCATGCATCACATTCTTATCTCTTATTAAAAGAAATCCTTTATATAGTTAATCCCCTAGCAACCAATCACAACAGTTTATGTTCCTTAATGTTATTTAATATCATTTTAGAGCAGTAAAGTGGCAGAGACAGCAGAACATCAGATTAAAAGTAATATTCGTAAAATAAGATAAATTCATCACAACTCACCTCTTCTCACAGTACAGGAACTTATTTTAGTCACCGTTTTTTTCCTTTCTTTCTTTCTTTCTTTTTTTTTGCCGATGCAGCCATCACTACTCTATTTTTTTCTTAAATGCAATATTTATTTTTAACAGTGGTGTCCTTACAAAATTAAAAAGGCGGGAAAAAAAAACTCGGATAAGGAAACTATACATGTTAAATTTACCAACGGCTTTTACATACAATGAAAAAAAAAACGTTGGTGCTAGTACGCAGCTCTGCATAACTCCCAACTGTAACATCAAACTGTGCTGTGCTGAAGTCATCTGCGTGACTGGAGCCCTCATGCCAGTGTGTAGGGACTCTATGATATGAGTGAACTTTTTCGGACATCCAAACTGAGTATCTGCCACAGGCCCGACCAGTTTACTGTGTCGAATGCCTTCGTGAAGTCAACGAAGACCGCATATAATGCCTTGTTCTGTTCCACACATTTCTCCTGGATCTGTCGGAGAAATGTGATGCGCCACATTTTCCAAAGTTTCCTGATCGACGTGTCATGGTACATTGAGTAATTACTGGAAGTTCTCTACAAAGTGGTCAAGTATATGTTCTTTTCCCTGGAACATTGTTGATCCATCAGCTGACCTCTGCTGAGTGACATCCCTCTTCTGAGGTCTATATACACCCTTCAGTCCAGCATAAAAGCTACGCATGTCCTTGAAATCATCAGCAATTTGCAACTCGATCGCTTTGTTTTCCAACCATCCAACTTCATCTTTCGTGTGTACTGTTGCTGTCTCCTCTTGGCTTCTCTTAATTTAGCAGAGCTTGATCGAGTGTGTTGGGATCCTGAGACATTTCTGTCCAGCTTGGTTGTGTTGCTTTAACAGTGAAGAAAAAGTGGTATTCTCACAATCAAACCAGTCTTGATGTTTCCTTATTGGTTTACCAGGCACAGCTTGCACTGTCGTGCAAAGCGAGGACCATCTTGCATTCATGCCGCCTGGTTTTTGTTGTGTTCCCCACGATTCCCAAGCCTCATCCATATATCTTTCTAGAATGGTATTTATATTCCTATCCGTCAACTTCCTTGTTGTCAGTATAATGGGGTTTGGAGGTCTGGTCCTGTTCCATTTGGAGACTATTGTGAAAGTTAACTCCAATCGAAGTATTTGGTGGCCTGTGTTACAGTTTGCCTCTCTAATCACCTGTATAATGTGTACATCGCCCCTGTCCTTCTGCGTTGTAATGATATAGTCTAAGAGAGGCCAATGATTCGAACGTGGATGCATCCAGGCCACTTTCAGTACTTCCTTCTGTTTGAAAATGGTGTTGGTAATGATGAGGCCCTTCTTGAAGCACAACGTGAGAAGTTCCCCATTTGAGTTGTACCTTCTCATACCATATTTGCCAATAACACCAGGTCATTTCTGTGCTTCTTGTCCAACGCAAGCATTGAAATAACCCATTATTATCCGCTTGTTTCTCTGTGGCACACTGCATATGATCATTTGCAGAATACTGTAGAATTCCTGTTTTGCACCACCAGGGTTGATCATCGTAGGAGCTTAAGCACTGATCAAGATGACGTAGCATCCATTTCTAATTAAAACTCCCAAACTCATTATCCAGTCTCTAATAGCAGTTGGTTCTTGATCTAATTTGGCCATAATACAGTTTTTATTTCAAAGCCAATCATGGATACGTGTTTCTGCTCTGCTAGTTTCCCATTCCAAAAGAATGTGTATTCCATATCCATGATACTGTCATATTCTAGCAGTCTGATCTCACAAAGAACAGTTATATAGATGTTGTATATTTCCAACACCAATGCCACAAGTGTGGTGCGTCTTTCTGGTCGATTAGTATTTTCTCTGTCTAACATTCCACTGAGCTAGGTAAAGGCTCTATTGTTTGCATTCGCGTGAATTTTTCACGGCTGCTCGGAACGAGAGACAGCTAGCGCGATCCTTGGTAACCTAGTATCTTTACACTATCTTCGTGAAATTCTGACTTTTCCCGTATTTCGATGGATATGGCTGCTTTGAGGGAAATCTCCTTGGATAGACTCTTAGGTCTTAAATTCTCACCTGATTTGAGATGGGACTTCTACATTACACCTGTCGCCAAGGTGGTGGCTGTAATGGTGAGCTCATTCTATCGTTTAAAAAAAGTTCTTAACACCTGAAGCTCTATTATATCTCTTTAAGAGCCAGATCCGCCACAAAATGGAGTACTTCTAACACATTTGGATGGGTTTCTCCAAACATGTACTATCTACTCTTGATAGAGTTCAGAATCGAATGCGTAGTCTAGTTAATGAGCTTTTTCCGTCACCCCAACCGCTCTATCGTCGTCGAAATGTCGCAAAACTGGCCCTTTTCTACCGTTGCTTCCATGGCAGGTGTTCTGAGGAGCTTCATTCTCAGGTCCCACCAGTCCGAGAATTTCCCATCAGAACTCGCTTTGCCCAATTTAGCGAATCGCATCCATGTTTCCTAGACATATCATGGACACATTGCAAGTTCCATGCACAAAGCTCTTTTCCCAGAACAGCTGAATTGTTTTCTTGCAGAATATAACCTTGATCTCTTTAAATTCAGGGTTAACAAGTACCTTGTCTAATGTTGGCGGTTTCCTTAATTTTAATATTTTTATCGGTTCTTTTATTACCATATTATTTTATTTCTTTATATTAGCTCCTTTATTGTTATCTCATTTACCATGTTCTATAGCCATCAGTTCTTTTGATGTCATCCCATTGCATTTCTTAAAAATTATTTTTATCAATTATTTTATTGCTACCTTTTATTTGCATGTGCAAATGAAGTTTTGTGGCATTAATGTCACTCCCCCTTTCCCGTAACCCTTTGCATAGAAGTAGCCTATTGGCCTTACTTGGGCTTATTTCCAGGCGGCGATCGATCCGTTATACTTTTGACTTATCGACATTATTTCATAGGACTGCTTGCTTTTGCAGTTACTAATAGCACTCTCTCAGTGAGCTGTAGTATGCACAGCAGACAAGGACAGGCCAATACTTACTGATTCTACAACTACTGCAGCTGCTGGCTGGTAGACGTCCACAGTATTATGCTTCTCCGCCCAAATTGAGGCGATGCCACGGAGCACCTAGTCGGTGTTAGATAGCCGTTGTCTCTCCAGAGTTTATCCACCATTTTTGACAGGTTTTGTTTTTCATCTCACAGGGTGTCCAAAAGTCACTCTCCTACCAAGCAAACTTTGTGGGGTTAGTCGCCGACAGCCCGACCATGCACAGGTTGTACTGGTGTATATGATTACCAGTAGCAGATCTCTGGTTATCAGATCTCTGACCACCACCGCATCAATTTACTGCAATTTATTTTTTCTGATTAGATTCAGGCTAAGATGAAAAAAGCTGCGTGTGCTCATAAACTATTATAGTTATTCAAATTATATTCAGTCCACTGTTTTAATAACTTTGGAAAATTAAGATATGTCCTTATTATTATTACAAGTCTCAGAAGAGCGTTGGATGGGGTGGATGGGTGAATCGGTTGAGTGTCTCACAAATTTTCTTGCAATATTTAGTTACACCACTTTACATTCAGCGTCCAAAATCCCACTGGGGTTGATTTTGCCTTTTATCCCTTCAGCTTTGACTGTGTTCCTCCAACACTGCTTCCACGGCCTTGTGTCAGTGTTTATAAATCATTATTACTAAAAGTTTTAGTCTCAAATAACAGTGAATTGAAAAGGAAAAATATGTCGCATTCCAGGGAATATGAAGTGAAATAGCTCATTTAGGAATTGAAACTCGAGGGAGCCTCTACGTGGTCTCTCGACCTGCTAGAAATAGCTTCTAAATTTGCTTAATATCATACTCTATACTGTCTTAAAAAGGGAAGGACACATTGGATAATGTAGTTCCAGATATACTATGCTTGAAAAAAAGACAGGATGGTCACAGCTGGAACATTTCTGATCACAGGTCTGCTCAATCAGTACAGCTTTCCAGTTACATATGAAAGGAAAAAGAAAATATATACTAAAGCTTGTTCAGGAATATTCACCTATATATATAGAAGTATAAAATGGCACGTGTAATTCCGTCTCTAGCATGCACACAGATATACTAACATAAGTTCTGGTGGTGGATTGGCAGAATCGATAGAGCGTTGGACAAATGTCCGTAGTATTTAGTTACGGCCCTTTACGGTTTGAGTTCAAATTCCTGACGAGGTCAACTTTGCGTTTCATCCTTCCTGAGTCAATAAAATAAAGTACCAGTCAAGTACTGGGTAGAGTTAATATTTCTATAAAGCATCATAGATGCGAATGGAATTATAAATCTTAGACTTAGTTCAATATACATTGCCATAGACATAACATTTCACCCATGCAGACTTAAATTCTCTAATGTTCATACATTTAAACACACACTTATTGACGTATACTCACACATCTACCCACATACACATAGGCACAGACACATACATTCAGTTGTTTGTTAAATGCATTTACGAATTCTAAGAGCATAATGTACCTGTCTTAACTCCAGTTTCTTCTGTGGTAAGCGAATGAAAGACAAATCTATCGCAGGTAATATTTCCAGAAGTTCCGCCAGCTTGGGGAAGTGAGACATCTAGGTGAAGGAAACAATAAAGCGCCCTGCTCTGAGTCACCTCGAAACGCTAGTAGTGGATATGAACTCCCGATCCATGTGGTGGTAGTCTAATACTATATTCACTCACTCATTTTCTCTCTGCTATATATATATATATATATATATATATAGGAGAATAAGTTTTTTCCTTTCCACACGAGTAGAGGTATAAGGAAAAATAAGTTGAAAATGCACTTGGAGTCTTTAAGAAAATTTATTTAATAT
>JAOPJM010001971.1:5945662-5960171 GCA_027124095.1 Muusoctopus leioderma | reverse complement strand
TAATGTGTGTGTGTGTGTGTGTGTGTGTGTGTGTGTATTATACCTTCTAAGACAGAGTGATAACAGGGAAGGAGAGAGAGTGACAGACAGACAGACAGCGACGGACAGAGAGTGAGAGACAGAAAGACTGTTATACATTTTTCCATTCATACATACTCTACTTGTATGTTCTGAAGAACACAAACAATAAAACCGTATACACATACATACAGTGAAACAATGTAAATAAAAGAACAAAGAATGATAGTCCTTTTGCACTGGAATACAGGAAGACGTTTTTGTGTTAGCTGACAATTCAAAGTGTTATTAGAGCGTAGGTAACATATATAACCTTTACTTTAGGTTACTCAGGGACAAATGATGTTAACAACTCACATCACACATATACTCCCGCCTCTCTTGCGCACACTCGTTCCCTTTATCATAAACACAGGCGCAAAGAGAGAAAGGGGGAGTAAAATACATATACACATTCAAAACAACAACGCAATATACTCATTTAAAATCCTTTTATAGAGCAAAATAACAATGCGTTCCTTTTCCATTGTTTTAAGCCTAAGTTTCATATTTCATTGAATATTCTAGAAATATATATGTGCACGCCTTCACAAACATATCATTACACTGAACAACGCTTGACACGAGGGTACAAAATATCCTGTGTTGAATACTAACTAGCTCAATTACTGGCTGACCAGTATCCAACTTAAGAGGAAGCTAAGAATTCGATAATTAGTATGATAATAAATCTCAATTATTTGTTACTGTGCCTATTTACCTCTGTTTTCCGATTACTTTTTCATAATGTAACTTGAACATATACTTCTGATCATGAAATAGAAGAACTGTAGATATTACTAAGTGGTGAACCAATTTTAATATTGTCAGAAGTATCAGGATCATTTGTATAAGATTATCGCAACTACAAACTGCTAATTTGAAGCAATGTACAATATCCACAAATATGGACATGTAGAGAAAAGAATAACCGTAAAACTCCATGTATAATAGCTAATTTTGTTTCCACTTGTAGCGTTTGGCTACAGGCGGAATGCCACGTCACCAGAGAACAAAGGAATCTACAGGCAAGGGGTCACCTGACTAGATTAACCAGTCAGAGACCAGAGTTTCCAGAACAAAGGAATCTAGCCAGAACAAAGGATCTGGGTAGAACAAAGCACCAGAGACCAGCCAACTGTGAAACGAACAAGACGTTAGAGCGATCAGCTTACAAGTACACAGAAAACCTAAAAATGTCCTGAGAGAAAATACAATGATTTAATAAATCGGTATAACACAATTTAAAGTGTAGCCTGGTATTAATTATTTGCACGCAAACCTCGCAGCCCCACACAGTAAATTATGGAGTCAGAAACAACCAGATGATAATTCATCACCAGTAGTATTACACATAGAAGCCACAAAAGACAAATTCTACACTGGCATAGGTTGGACAAAATAATATGAATATAAAATATATTTCATTCATAATAAAAAAAAAACCATACATAATGGAAAGACATACATATATGTGGGGGTAGTTGCATATATGTATGTAAATGGATCCTCTGTCAGTTTCAATGATAAGTGTTCCAGTTATTCTAACAACTGAACTACCTACTCACTGTATTAGTGTGGTGTACATGGCTGAGTATTCCACAGACTCTTGTATGCTTAATGTAAACCTCAGTCAGAATCTGTGTGACACAGTATGTGACAAAGCTGGCTTTTTTTAATTACAGGATCAGTCCACCTGACAGGGTTCTACACAGTTTCTGTCTACCCCAGTTTCACTCAGGGTCAACCCAAGGCTATGGTAGTAGACAATTATCCAAGATGCCATGCAGTGGGATCGAACTTAGGACTTCATGATAGTGAAGAGAACTTCTTAACAACTCAGCCATACTTGCGCTATATATCATCATCATCATTTTAAGTTCATTTTTTTCATGCTAGCTTCTTGCCACTAGTTGCAGTCCTTTGTCATCTCTTTCATGAGTTTCAGCCTCCTGAGATCAGTTTTCACTACTTCTTCCCATATTTTCCTCTTCTGTAGGTTCCTTCAATTTGGATTGCTTGGCACTTCTTTAACCAACTGTGATCCTTCATATCCATCACATGTCTGTACCAGCACAGTCTGTTCTCTGGCACACTGCAGATGATTCCTCTTATACTTAGTTTTTCTCTCAGC
The DNA here is from genome assembly GCA_027124095.1 of Muusoctopus leioderma. NCBI lineage: Eukaryota > Metazoa > Mollusca > Cephalopoda > Octopoda > Octopodidae > Muusoctopus > Muusoctopus leioderma. The sequence goes on along the minus strand of JAOPJM010001971.1, from coordinate 5,957,980 downwards.
TCATTTGTGCTCTATTGTTCACATACACTAACATTACACATCAATCAGAGCATGCTCATCTCATTTCTTTCTAGCTTTTGCTCATTCTCCACATCAATGTTTTCATTCACTGATACTATATAGGAACTGAAGTTCCTAGGTAGCTCCAAATGACCGGTCGGTTCAGCCACTGATGAGATAATACTTTGAAACACCGGTGTCTGGCTGGTCGTTTGGAGCTTGATGTGTTTTTTAACACACAAAAAGTCTATAGGGAGAAGTTGTTCTCCGGGGCTAAAACCACAGCAAGAGCCGTTACACACTTAGGTGTACATAAGTGTGTTATATATACATGTACACATCTTTATAAAACTGAATTGCAATATAGGAATGTGTTTATACACATTGTATAGAGAGAGAATTTCTTTCTGATATTGGTAGCTATAATAATAGTTCAAAATGTCTGTCAATAACTGACTGCATATGTAGATATAACATAGTACAAAATATATTTAAATACTGACCACATGTGTAGATATAATAACTGGTAGTACCAAATATATTCAAATGCTGGCCACATGTAGATATGATAGTTGGTAATACAAAATGTAGTTAAATTAATGTTTTGTCAAATTTTTTAAAAAATTATATAATGGAATAATAGGAGGTGATTGTACTTGGAATGGAGCCCTACATGCATATTGTTCTTGTTTTTAGTAAATTATTTGCATTTTGTTGACTATAATATATTTTATGTGTCTCCTTCTTCCCTGACTTACCACAGAAACACTTGAAAAACGGTCAGCCAACCATCTATTTTGGAGCCCAACAGGGCAGTTTATTGTGCTAGCTGGACTTAGGAGGTTAGTATCTTACATAGTTATCTCTTGTATTTGTAATTAATAGCATATGTATGTATACTCTTTTACTAGCTGTGGCCATTCTAGAGCACTGCTTTCACCAGGCTATGTATAATGTATGATAATATAAAATTCTGTATATAAACACAGAATCACTGAAATCGACCAGTGACATTTGTTTATATCTCCAATAACCAAATGCCCGTCTGTTTAGTGATTCGGTGTTGTGATTCCCATACTAAATCTAAATCAGTATGGATGGTGACAGAAAGGGCATCCAACCATAAAATGCTGCCTCTCAAGAGATCTCCGTCTAACCCATGCTAGCATGGAAACATGGACGTAAAAACAATGATGATGGTGATAAAGCTATCCAATCAATCATGCATATTACATGCTGAAATACAAATACACATACAAGTAGATTTTATAGATTTACTGTAAAGAAATTACACATGATTAAATTACAATCTGTGACATGTTCATAGATAAGACTAATAAAATAGGGAAAAAGTAGATTTTAAAAATAAAATTATTATTTTTAACTATTTAGGGTGGAAACTATTCTTGTCATCTTAATTGGTGTCTGTTTCCATCTAGTATGGTTGGGCAAGTATGCTGTACATCATATCCGTATTCGTCTCATCTGTGAGGCCCCAACATCCTCGGATCTGACCTAACTACTGCTTCACCATGTCTTCCTGGGTACAATAGTTAAAAATAACTATCCAAAGACAATAACGTTATTATACATTGATAATAAATACAGAATGTCCAGGAAGGTTTCACCAATTTTGGTGAAGATTAGTAACCACTCAGTAGAATACAACACAAGTTATTAACTAAATATTTTATTATAATGTTCATATTAATATAATCAGAATGTAAAATGAATACCTTTATCATTTTAGTTTCAATTTCATTTGTGAATTCATCAAACTGTTCAATTTGTTTCCCTTCATTATCAATGTACCCTTGAAGTTGATTTTAGATATAATTTGGTAAAAATAAAATTATTAATTAATACCAGTTGGTTATTAATATTTACTGAAATTGAGTGGAACTTTCTGAACAATCATATATATATATATCATCATCATCATCGTTTTTACGTCCGTGTTTCCATGCTAGCATGGGGTGGACGGAGATTTCTTGAGGCAGCATTTTACGGTCGGATGCCCTTCCTGTCATGTATATATATATATATATACACGCATTTTTTTTTTTTCTTTAACATATGTATACATATATGTTCATATATACATAATATAGGTATGTAGCAATGTGTTATTGAGTTTTCCCAGTTGATAGTTTCACATCTTTGTCTCTCTCTCTCTCTCTCTTTATCCTTCTCTATAGCTTGAATGGCATCTTGGAGTTCATTGACACTAATGACATGACTGTGATGGCTCTCACAGAGCACTTCATGTCTACCGACGTGGAGTGGGACCCAACTGGTCGATATGTCATCTCCGGCGTCAGTTGGTGGGGGCATAAAGTAAGTCACTTTTCCTTTTCCTTTCTTTCTTACACCACTTCACAGTTCTCTCTCTTTCTCACACCACTTCACAGTTCCCTCCCTCTATCTCTATCTCTCTTGTATGTATATGTTTATTTCATCACCTGATATCCCCTGGATATAGGATGAAATGTCTTTGGGCAGAGATACTGGGATCACTGGTGATTGAAATCTTGACAATAATAAAACGAAGTTTGCCCAGAAAGAAACTAAACATTTTAAAAAAAACAAATTTATTGCTTTACTTTAATTTAATCGGGGCTTGTCTCCTTCAAAATAGTTGCCACTACTGTTGATACACAGCCCCTAATGTACTTATTTTGAAATGTATCTTCAGAGGTAGTGTGCAGTTCTCATAGTGAATTTTTTTCGATCTCTTCTATTGTTTGAAATCGGCAACCTTTCAGGGTGGCTTTCAACTCAGGGGAAATAAAAGAAAAGTTTGCAGAGACTAATTCTGGTGGGTAGTTAAAGTCATGTGGCACAAACTTTTACAGGTGCATTCTTCTTCAGAAACTGCCCGGAGAGTCAGGCAACAATTTTCCAAATCACAGCAGCATGCATTTCGCAATGTGATTGTCGGGAAAGGTCGTCCAGATTTGGGATCTTCTTTGGTGCATGGTTCTTTCCGATTTAAAACACCGGTACCACTCGTGACATTGCGTATGACTCAAACAATCCTCTCCATACGCCTGTTGCAACTTTTAGAGAAGTCTTTGTGAAAGTTTTTCCCAATTTAAATCAGAATTTCACACAAACTCTTCCAAATCGTTCATTGTTCATCTTGCAACAAATCGCCAAGTGCACTAAGCATACGTTCACTCTAGCATGTGTAGATCAATGACTAACAGGTGTGATGTAGCTTATTATTAGACTGAAGGTCAAGGTCACCTATACACAGCACTGCAGTCGCGAACATGCTGCTCTGGTTGGTTGGTTGGTTGGTTGGTTGGAGCGTTGTAATAAAAATCCAGTTTCGTTTTGGTCCTGCCTCGTAATCTTAAAGAGTTTTTTTGTATTGCAAAGTTTGCTTTGTATGTTTCAGGTGGACAATGCCTATTGGGTATGGACATTCCAGGGGAGACTTCTGCAGAAGCAGTCTCTGGATAGGTTCTGTCAGCTGCAGTGGCGACCCCGGCCCCCAAGCATTATCACAAAGGATCAAATTAAGGACATTAAGAAGAATATGAAGAAATATTCCACTCAGTTTGAGATCAAGGACAAGATGAGCCAAACAAAGGCCTCAAAGGTTTGTATCCCTTGGCTGAATCTCTCCCTCACCCTTTTAATACAAACCTGCTTCATGTGCATATTATTGGAGAAAGGTTTTGAATTACTAATTTTTTTAAATAAATATAAGCACACAAGACAGCGGCGTTGAAAATAAATATGCTTAAAAGCATTTCAAACATGCAACGGTAATCGCTGTGAGTTTGTCGTGGAGAAAAACTTCTCACTGTAGACCTTAAGTGTTAAAAACATCATAAGCTCTACACACCATCTATTGGACAAGGTGTACAGGCACGCAGAGCTTATGGTGTTTTTAACACTTAAAGTCTACAGTGAGAAGTTTTTCTCCAAGACAAACTCACAGCGATTGCAGTTGCATGTTCGAATCTTACGCAAACATGTTTGAAATGTTTTTGAGCATATTTATTACTAATGTTTTTGTTTTTTTTAGAACACAACATTTGGAATAATAGGGTGTGTATTTGTTGCTATTTGCCATGTACAATATATTGGGATTTCAGTAGCTAAAAGTTTCATCAAAGTTATATGTAAGAACTGATCAATGCACCAGCCTAATAGATTCTTGATTATTTTGAAAATTAATTCAAACACTTAACCCTTTTTGTGACCATATTTCTTAAGAAATGCACTATTTCAACTAATTAATGAAAAATTTGTAGGGATTTACTAAAATTAATAACTATAAATATTGGTAATATAACTTACCAAAAGGTTCTTATATGAAATTATGTTGGAAGGTTTTAATTTTATATAGGAACAATTTAAAATGGGTGGTTTTGTTTCATAGAACCAACCAGAGGCAGTTTTGGGCGGGTTGGTATCAAAAGGGTTAAACTAGCTTAGCTTACAGTACTGAGTTCATGTAGACATTTTTGAATCACTCATACCACAGATATCCAATTTCACACCAACGAGCTAACAAGGGATCCCCTACATGGTCACTCGACCTGCTAGAAATAGCAGCCAAATTCCCTCAAATATACCTTATTGATGGTCATGGCTGGAATGCCTTTGATCATAGGTCTACACTCAATTAGGGCAGAACTGGAACTAAACAATAATTTCATTACGATTCATCACCATCATATGTCCACTTTTCCATGCTGGCATGGATTTGACAGGTCGTCATGATCCAAGTGATTTCTTATTTGGAGTTACTGCCCTCCTAAATGGGTTGGGGGGGGGGGGCACATCTCGATTGTAAATTACATTTTGGGCATGGTCTCTATGGCTGAATGCCCATCCTAAACAAACCACTTTACAGAGTGTACTGACTGCATTTTATCATGGCACCAGCACTAGAGAGGTTGCCTTGTCCTTGGCAAGACTAAAGAGTCCTCTTTACCCTACATTGTCTCTGTTTGTTCAAGACATGACCAAAAAGGTTAATGGAAGAAAGTGATGAAAAACAGCGAGAAAGGCTGATACAAGAGAGAGTGTAACATTGGAGAAAGAGTGACGTGACAGAGGTGAGAGGGTGATAGAAGAGAGACACTGATAGACAGCTACATGTTGGTAAGGAGATTGAATAGAAAAACATTTAAAGCAATGTGATGGGGGAACAGAGAGCAATATAAGGGAAACAGGGTGATGGTAGAGGGAGTAATGGAAGTGGGAGTGTGATAGAAGGGAAACAGGGTGATGGAAGATGGAGTAATGGGAGTGAGAGAGTGATGTATGTCAACAATGAGTGATAGAGGAGGTAATGCATAAATGAGGAGTGATGTGTAGCAATAAAGATGTGTGATGGAGAGAGAGAAAGAAAGAGCAAATGATGGATAGCAATGAAGATAGGCAATGAAGATAGGTGATGGTAAGAAAGAGTGATGCATGCCATATTAATGAGTGATAGGGGACTATGCCATGGAAAATACCATAGGCACCAAGCCTGGAATATTTAAGAGCAGGGAAATAAAGTTGCACTTATTTCATTGTACCATTAGATAACAGAGGGAGGAGGGAGACTGTGGTTCTAAGTAGGAGCCAACATTTAAATAATTTCATACAGAGGCATGTTATCTAGCCCCATGATCAAAGATGTTTTCAAGCATAATAATAGGAGCGATTTGAGGAAGATTTGGCTGATATTTCTAGCAGGTTGAGCAAGCACATTTAGGCTCCCTCGTGATCTTGCAGAAAGGAATGTTGAAAACAGGTTTATTTCAGAACACCAGAAGGAATTTTCCGATATTACTGCATTTTCTTTCTCTATTATATTTATTAGCAATGTAGATTAAATGTCTTCCCGCTGCAAATATCACCTATGCTACTGACTGTTTACCAGGTACTTACCATCCATCTCAGTGGTAAACACATTAAAGGCCCAAGTACAAAACAATGTTAAGTGAGAACAGAATATAAATCAACCATGTTCTTATTTTTATGCACACTATCTGAATGAAAGGAAGGACCTAAGAGGAAATTTAAATCAGAAAAGTCTGAGATAACTTGCTAAATGCCATTCACTCCACTGCTTTAAGCATTTGTCTTTATTTTTTATGTTGGGTCTATGCCAATAATTGTCTGTATACCTCCTGAGACAAATTTTTACTGATGTCTGGTTTTCAGTTGATCTGCATATTTTTATTTAAAATGCAAGCAATTATCGGCACTGATCCAACATACCAAATATATATATATACATATATATATACACAGAGACAAATGCTTAAGTTTGATGCTTAACTACTAGTTATCCTCCAAGACAATTAGGTCAGTGGTTAGAACAGCTGACCTAGTATGTAAAATATAAGTTCCAGGGTCAATCCCTGGCTGGATTCAAAATACCACCTGAAGACAATTGGAGACAATACCAATTGAAACACTATGTCAACAATAAATCCAAGATGAAAATAATAATAATAAAAAGAGACCGTTTAAATTTATCTAAAAAAAGAAAAATACTGACCAGCTATGTTAAAATCTTGTATATTTGATAGTTTTCATAACCAAAAAACCCCAACAAATCATACAGGAACAGTTTTCCACAAAATTACACAGGAAGTCATGTTCTAATACCGTTAACCGTTTCATTACCATATTTCTAATGAAATACACTGCCTACAATTTAATTATTTTGAAAATAATCAAAAATTCGGAGGGATTTAGTAAAATATCTAACTTTCTTATTAAGTTGGTGCTTGGAACATAACTTAACAAAAAGTTCTTACATAAAATTATAATGGAAGGTTTAAATTTCAGTATGAACACTTTAAAACAAATCGCTTTTTATCATAGAACCAGGGGCGGTTTCAGGTGGGTTGGTATCAAAAAGGTTAATATTACAAATGCTTATTGATTATATCAATATATAATCAACTAATACCCTTCCCCAAAATGTGGCCGTGTGCCTATGGTAGAATCAATATTAGAAGTGCTAATGTGTTAAGCAATTATTAGTAAGGGGAGTGAAAAAGTTTCAACTAGAAGCAAAATGAAGTGATGGACTTATGTCACCTGAAATTTCTGACTAATAAAACGCTCACTAAATCTGAAATATTGATTTTGTTTTACAAAAAATTTGGCCTGGCGCTTTTGTCAAAGTGGGTTATATCATCGTTTTTACATGCTAGCATGGGTTGGACAGGGATTTCTTGAGGCAGCATTTTATGGTCGGATGTCCTTCCCGTCACCAATCATACTGATTTAGTATGGGAATTACAACATTGAACGGACGGACGGACGGGCACACACACACCCCCACACTTTCTGTCTACCAAATTCACTCACAAGGCATTGGTCGGCCCGAGGCTATAGTAGAAGACACTTACCACGGTACCACGCAGTGGGACTGAACCCGAAACCAAGTGGTTGCGAAACGACTCCTTAACCACACAGTGTATTACTGATACTTATGAAGACGGAATGGATCCAATTTTGACGATGCACATTCAGTTGTTCAATTCATTAAATTTACGTGAAGGTTGCTGAGTATTCCACAGACACATGTACCTTTAATGTAATTCCCACATGTACCTTTGTAATTCCCAAAGCGAATCGGCGTAACAATACATCCGAAAGGCTGCCAAACAGTTTCCATCTACTCATTTTCACTCACAAGGCTTGGGTCGACCTGAGGCTATGGCAAAGACACTTGACCCAGATGCTACGCAGTGGGGTTGAACCCGAGACCTCATGATCACAAAGTGAACTTCTTAGCCACTCAGCCATGCTGCATCCACTGATACTTATACCAAAGAGATGAAAAGCAAAGAGGACTGACAGGATTTCAACTCGGAACTCACCCGTGATGAAAAAAGACGCCAATCATTTCTGCTAGCCACAACAATCTTAACAATTCCTTTATGACAAGCTAATAAAAGATAAGGAAAACATTCAGCTGAATCAACCACAGTATATTACTGGTACTTATTTTAGCAACAACAAAAGGGTGATATATAAAGTCAACCACAGGTTTTTCAACTTGGAACTAACAAAGATGAAACTAAGTACAAGTATTTAGTCTATCTCACTACCATTTCTGTCAAATAAACTTCTCAGCTATAAGGTCCACATATTTGTAGAGAGAAGGGGTAGGGTTGATCGACTTTAATCCCTGTACATCAATGTTACTTATTGACCATGAAGGGATGAATGGCAAAGGGGTCTAACAGGATTTGAACACAGAACAGAGAGAAAAGAAACTAAATGAACTAAATGCTGTTCAAGCTAATGAGAGAGCCTCTACTATGTGGTAGCACAACCCACTAGAAATAGCAGTCAAACTTCCCTCAAATTACACTCAGACATGGTCGTGTGGTTAACAAGTTCGCTCCACAGCCACATGATTCCATGTTCAATAACACTGCACGATACCTTGAGCAAGTGTCTTCTACCATAGCATTGGGTTGACCAATACCTTAGTACACGAAAACTGTGCAGAAGCCCAGTGTGTGTGTGTGTTTGTGTTTATATCAGTGTCAGGTGAACAAAACCAGTATGTCAAAAATGACTCGAGGTATTTAAGCCTGACCAAATTATCTCCCTTTACACCATGGACACCTTTGCCTTTCATTTCTAATGAGTTCAATGAAATACAAAGTATAGGAGTCGATATAAAAGATTAAAATCATTGAAGGAGGTGCCCCATTATGGCTGCAGTCCAAGGACTGAAACCAGTCAAGAATAAAAAGAATATGGTCTTAAAAAAAGGAAGTCCTTATCGAATGTTGTAGTCCTAGATACACTATGAATTTTTTTTTTTAAATGGAATGGTGACAGCTGGAAGGAATCATATGTAAGTTGAATCAGGACTGGCCTGGGGCTAAACAACAACAACTAAATACTATTAAGTATTTATTTATTCCAGTGTTCTACAATTTCTACTACTTTGCCCTTTCTTAAAGAAACAAATCAAACATTAACACTGACCATTATTAAATGCTTTAAAATTTACATATTAAGTTAATCCTAGCCAGAAAATAAAGAAGATTAGTCTACAAAGAGAGAAACCATTTAAATTCTTTTGAGATTATCATGTTTATTCCAAAGTGTAATTATTAAGCAAGTCTAATGATAAATCTGTGATAATTACCCTTCTTACTTACACACCTATTAACTCTTAACATCCTGTTAAAATTTTCCAAGTCCTGTAATGATTGAGCAGAAAATTCCTAACAGGTTTTTAGCCCCTGATTTATTATGAAATTTAAAGGTAAAAAACACAGGTGCTTGGTGTTTTCACACAAAAAAAAAATAGTTCACTTTCACCATATATATACTTTAGTCATTCATATCAATTTGATGATGCGGTACCATGTGGAACCATATCTTACAGGATGTTATGAGTTAAGCGGACCTGGAACTAAATCTCTCACCACTACTACCAATACACCTCCCCTTTCTCTCTCTCTCACACACATACAATCACTAATAGTGTACACTATACATTACAATACTTGTAAATAGTAATTCAGTGTTGAGTTACAAAGAGTAATCAAATCTTAGAAAACTTGTCAGTCAGTACCAGACCCTTTTCAGACAGTTCTCTGCTATTGTACACCACTACTACCACTACATCTACCCAACCACCAAAAAACATTAGGTACCTGTTTTTTTAACCACATTTGTTTACTTGACTGTTATTTACTAAGAAAAACAAGGACAGCACCTGTAACCTTTTACAGGGCCTCTGAGACTAGTGGTGGTGGTGGTGGAAGAAACTTATTCATAGGCTGCTGCTGCAATAGGAAGCAGCACATCCAGATGTCAAACTATTATTCTCAGACCACAGCCCTGGTCTAAATATTTACAACAGAGTTGAATCTGCTAAAAGCACTCAGGGAAGGTGGGGCAGGTGATAGTGTTAAACCATACTTACTTATATCCACTCTGGAAGATCAGAAACTATTGAAAGCAAGACATTTTATATCAATGATTATTAATAAATAAATATTTTTAAATGTTTTTCAACATATAGCTTTTTCAGCAAGATAAGTCCAGCACTAGTCAGCATGCCATATGCTGACTGAATTATGGATTATGGAAACCCAAATAAGTGATATAAAAATTAATTTAATAGAAATACATCCAAATAAACATTAAAAAAACTACTGCTAAATATATAGAGAAAAAAAAATGTCATATTTCCATTGATAAACTTTTGGGGTAATTATTAGGTGGAACACTTGCTTGAAGTTCAATCTTATTACCTGCTAATTATATACTTTCAAGATAAATACCATAAGTAAAAGAAGTACCAGTAATGTAATAAGGTAAACAACCATCTGCTCCCTGGTTCTCTCCCACTGTGTGGCACCTTGGGCAAGTGTCTTCTACTATACACACAGGCTGACCAATGCCTTGTGAGTGAAATTGGTAGACGGAAAGTGTATAGAAGCCCGTCGTGTGTGTGTGTGTGCACGCACACACTTGCACGTGTCTCAACAAAGTCTTACTGGTGATCGCAGCTAGATCGGGCCGGCAGATTAGCTGTTCAATGGTTAAAGAGTGGTGGAAAAACTAACTAACTTACATACAAAAATATGTGAGGGGTGGTGACAACAGGGAGGGGGGCATCTAGCTGTAGAATATTGCTCCAAAAACAAAATTCAGCCAACCTATGCCAGCATGGAAAAAAAGGGACATATGATGAATGATGATGAACGACTAGCTAACAGGTGGGGGTCTTCACTTACAATAACGACTTTTTACTATGTGGAAAAAGAAATCTAGATTTAGAGAGATAAGCTCCTAGCAAGCAGTGACTGCAAGTCAGAATTGATAGTTGGTAATAAACTATTTCACTTCACTTATCTCCCTTCCCTATCTGGATATGTCTCATTCATTCACCCTTCCCTATCAACTTGGTCTTCTTCACCTGTTGAGGCAGGAGTGGTGAAGTTCCAGAGACTTAGTCAGATCCAAGTGGTTATATAGTGCTCTAATTAAATATTGCATCTAATCAGAAGAAACCCCTGTAAATTTAGTTAAAAACAAATTGTTGTTGAGCTCCAGGTCAGCCTTGATCAAGCAGGCCTACGACAAACAGGTGTTCCAGCTGTGACCATCCTGTCATTTTGTATATCAGGGATTACGTTGTCCAATGTGTCTTCTTAGGACAGTAGGATCTGATTTAAGGGAAATTTCGCTGTTATATCTAGCAGGTCAAGTGACCACATAGAGGCTCCTTTGTTTACAAGTAGTATTTAGTAAAATACAAGAATTGTTGATTAGACCTAGGCCAGCTTTGGTCGAGTATACCTATGGTCAAAAGCATTTTAGCCATAACCATCCTGTCCTCCACCACCAACAATGTCTAGGTCTAAATTAACCAGTGTCGTTCTTATTTTTTTTCAAGACAATAGGGTGTGATTTAAGGGAGATTTGGCTGCTATCTCTAGCATTTCTAGAAACTCCCTTTTTGGCTCTTAATATATATTTGTGGAACAGGAGAAAGAAAAATCTAGGTTTCGGACATAAAGAATTTTGCATGGTGTGTTTCACAGCAGATGCAAAACCTGCCACAACAATTAACAATAACTACTAATTGGTCACATTGCCACAAAGATATGTGAAACAAAACAAATTAAAGTAAACAAGCAGGCACACACACACACAATTAGTTACTAATTAGTCATTTGCAACTAATAAAATTTGCAAATATGAATAAATTTGCATGAAGTCAGGGGGTTGGAAGTGATTACTGATTTTTGGCACATAAACTGTCACTGGTTTCCTCGGAACTGGTTTTTTTATTTGTCATGACAACTAACTATGAAATACAATGAAGAAAGAATTGTGAGAAAGGAAAATATAAGAAATTATGAGAGTGTGAAATAAAGATATTTAGACAAAGGCAACTGGAATAGGTGGACCAGTCAGGGAGGTGCATTGTGTCCTTGAGCAAGGCACTTTTACTCCATGTTGCTCCAGTCTGCTCAGTTGGCAAAAATGAGTATTACAACCTGGAGCTCCGCCAGGTTTAAATGTTGCCCTAGATACAATGTGGGTCACGATAGTGTTGCAAAAATGAGTATTACAACGTGGAGAGGGATGAGCTCCACCAGGTTTAAATGTTGCCCTAGACACATTGTGGGTCACGATAGCGCCCCTACGACTCCGTCAGGAGTTCTGGGATTCTTTGACCTTTCACCAACTGGAATAGACTTATGATCAAAATAATTTCAGACATGGTCATCTTGACTTTTTTTTTTTTTTTTTTTTTTTTTTAAAAAGGCATATAACATCCCAAACTACCGTAGCCAAGGG
>JAOPJM010001971.1:5931608-5942796 GCA_027124095.1 Muusoctopus leioderma | reverse complement strand
CACTCTCACATATATACATATAAATATAATATATATACATATACTATATATATATATAATATATATATAATATATATATATATAATATATACATACATACATACAATATATACATACATACATACATACATACACACACACACACACACACACACATAGATAGATAGAAAGACTATATATGAAGGAGTGGGGAGAGGGAGAGATGGGATCATATAGATTAGATATTACAAACACAGCAAGCCAGAAAACCTGGCCACATCCAGTTTGTAAAATAATTTCAAAAGGAAATAATTTTTTTCTTGTAAAGAAAAAAAAAAAAAGAAATAAGAAAAAAAAAATGTTTTGATAATTTGTAAAATTTGAACATTTCAAACTAAAATTTAAAAAAAGATACCTTCATAAAGGTCTTTGAAACAAATGAATATTTTACAAAAGGAATGTGACTAGTTTTAACTAATCGTTCTCTCCCTCCCTCTCACATTTACTCACATACATGTATAAGAGAGAAGGCAAACCAATATCTTACATACATGTTGTACAAGAGAGAAGGCAAGCCAAAATCAACAGCCCCAGTAAACATGAAAACTTAGCCATGATAAAACAACTGTAAGGCCAGAAATCTAATAAGGGCTGTTGGGAACCAATTAGCCAAAGAATTTCATACCACCATACCTGAAGACCTAATCCTCAGCACAACTCACTAAAGCAATCCCACCTAGCTCTTTACACTGTATTGGAACAGTAATCATAAACAGCAGCAATTTTTTTTTTTACTGCTTAGTCAGGCGGGAAGGTATCACCCATCACTCTTTTTTTTCAGGTCCTCCCAGACTGGTGGGAGGAAGGGATCCTCAGGTCAAAGACCTGGCCCGAATGCTTGCAACAGAGTAGACTCTGCTAAAGGCACCCAAGGGCCAGGTGGTGGTGTTAAACCAAGCGACGGGTTAAGTCTACCACCCAAGTAGGCCACAGCAGGATTTTAACTCAAAACGCAGAGCTGGAATAAATACCACAAGGCATCTTGTCCGACAGTAACGATTCCGCCAGTCCACCACCCTAGACTGGTACTTCATTTTACCTACCCCGAAAGGATGAAAGGTAAAGTTAACCTCCACGGGATTTGAACTCAGAGCGCAGTGAGCCAGAATGAATACACCAAGGCATTCAGTCCAACAACTTTGCCAATTCCCCACAGTTATAGAAATACCAACCCTAAACAGATTGTCTGTAAATAACTTAGCTCAAAACAGGTTATCCACAAATACAGACACACACACACATTCAAGACAACCAGTTTCAATACCAGGTTTGACAAAATATTTTAAAACAAACACAGACCTTTATAAATGTTAATAAAATAATAATCTTTTGTACCACTGACCTATTTCAAGTGTGTATTTACAATATTTATATCTACACTATGTTCCGATCATTTTGATCTCTCATTATTATCAGGTGTATTAATTTCTGGATGTGTACATAGTCAGAGATGAAGCTAATAAAACATTGTAGATATAAATATTATAAACATACACTCTAAAGATAAGGTTAATAGTCTGGAAAATATATTATTATTAACAGCGACTCATCTCAGACATTTAACTCTTCACATCCTGTAGGACACGGTTCCACAGGGTACTGTGTTATCAAATTAATATGAATAATTGAACTATATATATGGTGAAAGTGAACTATTATCATGTGAAAACACCCCAAGTACCTGTGTTTCTTACCTGTAAAATTCATAATAAATAAACTGCAAAACCAGTTTTTAGGCATTTTCTGCTCAATAATTACAGGTCATAGAAAATTTTTAACAGGATGTTAAGAGTTAATATGCAAAAATGTTGTTCCTTGGCATTTCAGATATGCAAATACTTCACCTTAGATATTTGACATTTGTTGAAGTTTGATAGCAAAAACTAAGGTACAAAGATTGGTTTAAAATTGAGAGAGATATGAGAGAGAGACAGAGAGACAGACAGACAGACAGAGAGAGAGAGAGAGTGTGTGTGCCAATATACTTACCAGCTTCAATTATAAAAGGTAGAAATACATAAGACTTTTTACTGGGCAGTTACTACCTATAGATACAAATCCATCATAAAGCAATGATTTGTGGTAACTGAACTGGATTTCAAAGATGGTGAGTGATGTAAGTCATTAAGTGACCAGAGGCACCACTGAAATATAGTCTTCATGTAGTGTGCCTGGGTTTAGTCTACTTAATAAAAGCTTTCCCTCTCCAACATGTATTTCCTTGGGGGGCTTTGAACAATACAAGCTAACAAAATACAGGACTGCTTCTGCTTACAGCAGTGGAGCTGTATTTCTGTATGCTATCTATTTACCACAAGGAGGATAGTAATGTGATATGAAGCAAACGGTTAACACTTCAGCCAGTTGACCATTATCCTGCTGTATTGGTTAGTACCAGCTATCAATACATTGTATTGAATATCAAAAATCACTGCACCTATTTATCCTGGTCAAAAGAGCAGCAATAATCAAAAAAAGTTTATCCATTAATCCTCTTAATATCAACCCACCCAAGAATTGCCCATATTAAAGTGTTCATATTTTAATTAAAATCTCATTAGAACATGAATGGCATGTGACTTCAGTTAATCAACACCAACAATAATATACCAATATATAAATAAACGAGACAGGTATTTTTCTAACACTAACTTAACACTTCATTTTGGGGGTTTTCAGACAATGTTCTAAATATGCCTACAGCCTTCACAATAACTTGTTGACATTCTATGGGAGGTTGCAGAGGGGGAATGTTTGTTATTGATGTTGTTTAGGTCCAGGTCATCCCTGATCAAGCAAACCTATGACCAAAGACACGACCACTCCATTTATGTTTTATTCTAGAAAGTATATCGAAGATTGTCATTCATATTTAAAAACAATAAAGTGTGATTGGTGGGAGATGTAGTTGCTATTTCTAGCAGGTCAAGTGACAATAGAGAGGCTTCCTTGTTGGCTCATTCTGAGCTCTGCTTAGCTCCAGCATCATTGTGCGAAGTGGATGAGAGATAAATCTTCCCCTGGATAGTCAGGACAACAACCTTTAACAAGTATCACAGATGGTCTGACTGTATCAATGTAGAAATAAAGTGTTTTGCCCAGAATCACAACAAAACATTTGTAGTAGATTTGAACTCACAACCCATGAGCTGGTAGTTCACTACCTTTACCCACTCAGCCAATTCCCTTATATCAGCCGCTGACCCGTCTGGGAGTGGTGACTCCAATGAGGAGGGAACGCGGGCCGAAATCACTCGTCCAACTCATGCCAGCATGGAAAGCGGACGTAAAACGATGATGAACATGCTGAAGGTCAATTCAAAAGAAAGAGGGCTAACAACAGCAAACATGGGACTAATAGCCAAGGTGCGTTTCATCAGGGCTGACCAGGCGCTAAGCCTCAACTACAACTTAACAACCAGCAAGGGCTAATAAGCCCTTTCGTTAGCATATTTCTAATGAAATACCCTGCCTATGATTTTCAATTCATTTTGAAAATAATCAAGAATTTGGAGGGATTTAGTAAAATAACTAACTTTCCTGTTATTAAGTGGGGTTTTGGAACATACTTAACAAAAAGTTCCTACATAAAATTATAATGGAAGGTTTAAATGTAAATATGAACACTTTAAAACAAATGTTTATTTATCATAGAACCAAGGCCAGTTTCAGGCGGGTTGGTATCAAAAGGGTTAAATGATTATCACAATTTGAAATATAGGGTTTAGACAATAGCCTGATATGGTTTAGGTAACAGCCGTGTGTGTGTGTGGGGGGGGGGGTAACTAAACCACTGAACTGATGGACCCACCACTTCACCTGGTATCTATGAAAGTTTAGGAAATATCAGAAAGGAACTTATGAACCAATGTTGTTTCATTTTTTTTTTCCCCCCCACACATCTAAAATACCAGCAGTAAGCAGAGATCCACCCAGCTCTACCTCTCTCAAATTTTAACAAAGTTCACAGAATTGAGAAGAGACTACATACTAGAGAGAAACAGAGAGAGATATGGACGGGGAGGGAAAAGAGAAGGAGAGAGAGAATTATTGAGTGTGAAGGAGAAGTGACAGAAACACAAAGTATCCCAGTGAGAATTTATATTTAAATTTCAGGGCTAAGCAACAATTAACAATGACAAGGAATGAATAGCTGTGTATATATAGATATTATGTAGACGATGTATGTATGTGTGTGTGTAGAGGATGTATATGTGTATGTAGAGATTGTATATATGTGTGTATGTAGAGATTGTATATGTGCGTATAGGAGCAGGCATAGCTGTGTGATTAAGAAGTTCCATTTGCAACCACGTGGTTCCAGGTTCAACCCCATTGCACGGCACCTTTGGGCAAGTGTCATCCACTATTCTCCTCAGGTTGACCAATACCTAATGGAGGGGCATTTGCTGAACGGAAACTATAATATATATGTGTGCGTGTGTTTGTGTGTCTATGTTTGCAGTGGGGTCGATATGGTCAACTAAACCCTTGAAGGCAGCACACCAGCATGGCCGCAGTACAGTGACTGAAACCAGTAAAAGAATAAATGAATATGTATGTAAAGGTTAGGGTTACAGAGATTGTATTATAGATATGTATGTAGAGCAGGGTAGCCAACCAGTTGATCGCGATCGACTGGTCGATCGCAAAGAAATTTTTATTTGCTTATTATATTTAATAATTCTAAGAAATCATACTGATATGAAATTCTACTTGTTTCAAATTCATTAAAAATTTTTTACAATGCTCATTTGTGATTAATTTATAATTTACCTGCCCTCGACTAATTATTTTATTTATTTCTCATAATATTATCTTTTTTTTTCGGTCGATCGCCATAATATTATTTTTTTCTTCGGTCGATCGCCAAGCAAATAAGAAATAAAAAGTAGCTCCCAAGCTTCCAAAGGTTGGCCACCCCTGATGTAGAGAATGTATGTGTAGGGTATGCAAATGTATAGGCCATGTAAGTATGTAGGGGCAGGCAGGCACTGTTTGACATACATTTTTCAAGCTGGCATGATTTGGAACATATATAGATATATACATATATATATGCGTGTGTGTACATATATAAAACCATAGTAAAGTAAAGCAAAGATAAGTAGTGCCTGTTCTCCTCCACTCATCTCTGCAGCAGCGTGAAAGACAAGTCTAGAGACTATGTTGTAAAGAGATATTTTTAGTGAAAGACAGTGAAGTAGTCATAACCTGTTGACAGAGATATCCAGTTTAGTGTTTTTAATACACCATCCATCCCACACACACACACTACTAGTTAGCTAGACAACAGAGAGATTCTCTGGAACTTGTGTGTGTGTGTGTGTGTGTGTATGTATGAGTGTGTCTGAGTATTTGTGTATTGTGTGGGTGAATGTATGCGAAGGGTGTCATCAGTATCATTTTTTATATGCTAGTATGTGCACCCATACTTGTGTATGTATGTACGAGACAGACAAATATATAGAAATGTTTGTTCATTTCAAATTTGCTAAACACTGTAGTGTCACTAATAAGCTGCTGGACTGGGAATTGGACAATGTTTGCCACTCGGGTTCAATTCCCAAGTCAGTGCCAATACCATGGTTTCTATCTATGGGGAGTGAAGAAAGAGAGAGAGTTCTACCAGTGACTGAGATGTCATTTAAGCAAATGTCAGAAAGCATATTTAACAGATATTCACCAAAGAAAAAAATTGATCAGAGAGAGAGAGAGAGATCATTTAAGCAGATTGTCACAACTTATGTTGTCAGTACCAGCATTTTGCAGATATCTACACCCAACCCTAAACCAGAGCTAACCACAGGGGTATCTGTCAGAAGTTGGATTTATTGGTGGTCAGAGAGATAGCTTTAAAACAGATTGTCACAACCTATGTTGTCAGCACCAACCACTCCCAACCTTATCCTAGAGCTCCCCACAGGGGACAATATATTAATCAGGTAGGTCAAGTGCTTGCAAAAAGAGTAAGAAGCAGAGAACAGAGTAGTAGAAACGTTCATCACAGACGGGGGATGAATTAGTTCATGTCAAAATACTTATGACAATCAGTAAAAAAAACAAACCAACACTCTTAAGCCACAAAGGGTTTTTAAGAGCCAGTTCTGGTTTTATAACAAAGCTTAGTTCCAGTTTCAACAGAGGTAATTATACCCTGAACTTATCCCAACCATTCTTACTCAAACTTCTCTAGTATTACTAAAATCACCATCACTGGTCCACCCCTAAGAACAGTTGACACCAATATGACTACGGTGGGACATAAGTATTTCCACATCTCTATACCATCTTGTTGTCTTCACTTCCCATCTCAAAAAAGCCCAACTTGGCAGATAAGGTCTGTTAGTTACAACTTAACAATTTGTCTTCTAAAAATAGAAGGAAAGCAAAGCTGTGTGCCATATTTGGAGGCACAACACAATGGATGACCATGTGGTTAGTAGATACACAGGTATATATATGTATGTACAAACACACACAATTCATATCATCATTGTAACAGTCATTTATTTTTCCATATCAGCATGAGTTGGATAAGGCTGTAGTATGGCATATCACCATTCATCTTGATTCTGTATCATATCATATATCTGTGAAACCAAACATTCAAAGATCTAATCTCACCACTTCTTCCCCCATTTCTTCCTTGATCTTTCTCTGCCAGATTCTTTCTAGTCAGTAGACAACACATTTCCACCCAACACTCACCATCCATTCACACCACATGTCTATACCAAGTACAGCTGACTCTGTTGCATGCATCAGCTGATGTTTTTAATGCAGACCTTCTATACCACCTCTTGTAAAGGTTAAATTAGAACATCCGATGGATCATACCCACTGGTCTCCAGCCTCTGCACATATTCTGCACACTATGCCCATGTCTCACAACCATGCAGCATCACACACCTTACACATACTTCATACAGCATCACACACCTTACACATACAGCATCACACACCTTACACATACAGCATCACACACCTTACACATACTTCATACAGCATCACACACCTTACACATACTTCATACAGCATCACACACCTTACACATACTTCATACAGTCTACCTGTTATATGGAGAGAGAAATATTTCGCTACAACAGAGGTAATTATACCCTGAACTTATCCCAACCATTCTTACTCAAACTTCTCTAGTACAACTAAAATAACCTCCAGCACTAATTAGTGAGAGTATCTATTACATCTGTGAGCCATCTGAGCAATCCATGGATTCCCTTGATGCCCTCTACTGCTTAACTACTCCTGTAAACCAAGTATATCTAAACTCCAGAGATCCAACTGCAATATTTGCTTAATTTAACTGTTTTACACCTATTTTTGTGCTTTTATTGATCGAACGTTTTTGTTGTTTTTTTTGTTTGAGGCATTTGTTGTTTCAACTTGATGTCTTTCCAACTACCAACTACTCAATCATGAAATAAAGGTGGAACCAGTCATCAGTCAGACATTCTGAAGCAAGCATAGTTATGTGACTTATAGAAAAGAGTTGACCAAGAAGTGAGTAATCAAATACCTAAATCTCACAACCACTATATATTCAGATTATTAGAATTGAAAGAAAGGTACAAGGAAATATTAAGTATCGAGATGTCAGACAAGAAATAACAACTTTAGCAGTTTTAAAGTGATTATATATATATATATATATATATATATATCACGTGAACTTATGTCAATATGAAACTGACCAGAAAGTGAAATAGTGTTATGATTACTTTAAGTTGCTTGTATAAAACAAGCATGTCAATACACACACAAACACACATATTCAACCCCTTGCCTGACAAAATGCCAGACAAAGGGTTGTATTAAAGAAGCAACTTGTAGAAGTACTGGAAACTGACAGTCAATAAACAATCAATATGGATGTAGCAATCTTTGGAAACCAATAAAAGAAAATAAATGCAAGGATATGAGCAAAGCCACCATTAATCCAATAAACCAAAGTCACCTAATGTTGTTAGCGTAATTTTCTTGTATAAATGGTTTGTTAAACCACAGACAATAGTAGTTCCAAAGCAGCAATAACATCCCCACCCTAATTATGGGAGGAGAAGGTAGAAATATATAGAAATAAAATAGTTTGAATTAAAAGATACAAAGAGGAAAAAGAAAACAAAATAATATAATATAAAAATAAATAAAATTTCAGTTTTGAAAATTTCATACAGTTTGTTAGTTTAAAGAAATTAGAGTAAGGTACCTTAATATGGATGGATGGCTAGATAGATAGATCAACAGACAAACAGACAGACAGATAGATAGATAGATAGATAGAAAGATAGATAGATTAGGAAGATCGAAGTAATTATAGAGATAAACAAAATCTTATCTTACCTGAAAGTTGCCCCTTAAAATGGAGAACTTGTTGATGGATGAAGTAACCCTAGTAGTAGAAGAGACGAACACATAGCAGGTGGGGACTAGGGTACACTGTCCACTAGGAAAAAAAGGCCTGATGAACGAGAACTCACTTTGAAGATTGACAATGATGCCGGCCGGTTGAAGCTTGTAGAACCGATGTTTGCAGAAATAGCCACGTATGCAACGCGGCATGCAGTCCAGCCACACTACACAAGACACGAGTGTACGTGTGAGTGTGTGTGCATATGTATGCATGTATACTACATACCATACGTACACAACACGTGAATGAAAGAGTCTTGGCACAATCTTTTACAGAGACACTGTCTATATATGAGGAGAACAGGGGACGACTGACCTGATAAGAAACCTGAACGCTGGCTGATGAAAGAGTTGTGGTTGGAAGAGTGGTGACGAACAGAGATGTTGGGATGAAACTCGCTACCGACGACGGGTGCAACTTAAGAAGAGGGATGCACTGATGTAAAAAAAACCGACTGCTGTTGCTGGTGTTGTTGTTGATAATGTTGTTGATGTTGATGCTGATGACTATGCCCATTCAGCTCTGCTCAAGCATTTAGAGGAGGGGGGGCCTTTGTTGTTGGTGGCTGATGATGCTGCTGCTGCTGTTGGTGGTGGTGGTGGTGGTGGTGGTGGTGGTGTTGTGGACATCTTACCTCCTCCCCCACCACCTTGAACTATCTGGCTGCTTGTGGTTCCCCACCAAAAGTGATTTGGAGGGGAAGGGGATGTCCCACAAGCAAAAGCAAGCCATTTTGCTGACACCGCTATGTCAAAGTTTAGTAAATTTAACGATGCATGATGACTCAAAGATCGAAACAATCCACACTGATGTGGCAATGAATAGGGGGTGGTGCTGATACTGATGCTGGCTCTGTAGCTGTGGTTGCAGTAGTAGATAGATGCCTGTTGTAATGGCAATAACAACAGCAGTAGTAGTAGTAGAAGTAGTAGTAACGGTGATGATGGTGGCTGTGATGTTACGCTAAGACCAACACTAAGTAGAACGCCTTTTTAAACATCCATAACAGAGGTGGTGGTGATGGTGGTGGTGATAGTGGTGGTGGTTGTTGTTGTGGTTGTTGCTATTGATGTTGTTGTTGTTGTGATGAGGGTGGTTGATGTTGCTGCTGCTGATGGAACGCCCGCCATGTTGATACCAAGTTTTAAAAAAAAAAAAAAAGAGAAAAAAAGAAAAAGAGAAAAAAGAGAAAAGAAGAAAAAAAAAGTATATCGATGCCAGATGAAAGAGATTTTGGTTATCTCGTCTGCCACACTCCTACGGTCTTCCCCAAGTAGTGAAGTAGCAAAAGATGCAGGAAGAATTACCAGTCATTGCTGCAGTTGAAGCAAAGCTGAGGATGAAAGCTGCCCCAACAGGGCTGCAGGGATGATAGAGGATGGTGGTGGTGGTGGTGGTTGTGGTGGTTGTGGTGGTGGTGGTGGTGGTGGTGACGACAACAACAACAGGTTCACCGCCTGAGGGCCTGACAGACTGTAAACATTTCCCTGGTAGAGAATTTTAAATTATCAACTTAGTATATGTAACTACAGCAATTATCAGCACAAGGTACACCAGTTTTTATAATTAATTAATTAATTAATTTAAAATGAGAAAAATGAACAATTTTTTTTTTTTTTAAATTACAAAGAACACGAAACAAAACATTGAATGTATACAGAAGAGTAGAATCAAAACACAGTGAGATTAAACATACCCAGTATATATATATATATGTATGTATGAATGAATGTGTGTGTGTGTGTGTATATGTGTGTATTCTGTTACTGGTTTCTCATTGTACCTCAGTTATGCTGCAGAACCACCTTCAAGGTGCCTAGTTGATTCTATCGGCCCCCAGTACTTCTTCGTCTGGTACTTATTTTATCAACCTCAGCGTAAACGAACATAATCAATATGAAACCACATACAACAACAAAGTATTTTTGCACCAATTCTGCCATTCTCCAACAATATACATATTACATATATCTGACAGGCTTTTGCACAGTTTCCGTCTACCAGATTTTACCCACAAGGCTTTTGTTCACCCGAAGCCAGAAGACACTTACTTGCCCTAAGTAAGGTATACTATAATAGAACTTGGAATCACAAGGTTGTGAAGCAAAATTCTTATGTACACAGCCATGACTGCATCAGAATATACATACATATATATATACACAACACATAAATTGATGGCTAAGATTTTTTAATGTAAACCTAAATTCGAGATTGAAAAACAACAACAAACCACCTGATGTCAAGAGATGGGTGTGAAGATTCAAGTACCAACAGTGAGTTCATTGTTTTTCAATGTCAAATCAATGTTTGCAAAGATATATAGCCAAATGGTCAAGAAGTTTGCTTCGCAATCATGAGGTCCCGGGTTCGATCCCACTGCGTGGCATCTTGGATGAGTGTCTTTACCATAGCCTCGAGTCAACCCAAGCCTTGTGAGTGAATCTGGGGTAGACGGAAACTGCATGGAAGCCCATCGGATGGATTGTACCTGTAATTCAAAAATCCAGCCTTGTCACTGTGCCATGCTGATTCCGCCTCAGGATTACATTAAGGGTACTCAGCCACTTGCATATGCTAATTTAATGAGTAGGTCGTTCTTGTTGATCAAACAATTGCAACTCTCATCATCGAAACCAACAGAGATCAATCATATATATATATTTTTTTCATTCATTCATCGCTTTTTACGTCCGTTTTTCCATGCTAGCATGG
>JAOPJM010001971.1:5777343-5791892 GCA_027124095.1 Muusoctopus leioderma | reverse complement strand
AATATCAATATATACAAGGTATACACAAATATTTGCTATATAAGATCTAGCTCTCAACATCAGAACATATCTAATATAATTACGCAGATATTATTGTGATCCTGTTCTATGAGGTTTCTGAAGAATTGTAATGATAGTCTTTTTTGAAAGCTTCCCCTTCTTCCACTCCACCTTGTCAGAGGGAGGAGTGGTTTAGGGAAGTAGTGGAAGAGAGAAATTTGCCTGTACTTACATCTTTCTAATTTATCTATTCCTTTTATTCCTCAATGCCTTCACCCTTACCTCACCAGGCTTTGGATTGCTCCAAGAGAATGCAGTTTGCTTGCAGCTGTCAGTGCAACCAGACATGGCAGCTGTTGTTTATGTTAACACTTTGTCAGTATTTATTATGGGTTTGTCTTTTTTTTTTTTTTTTTTTTAAGTAGTCTTGGTTAATATTCCATCCTGGCAGTGCTGCTACCGGTAGGTGGTGGTGGTGGGGAGAGTGTTGCCTGTTAAGGATAAACTCTCAACAGGCCCGGAGGTGCTGTCCGGCTGTGCCTGTCAGATATGCGCAGAGTGAGGAAACGATTTTGAATGCATTTGCTTAGTGTCTGAGCAGTGCTGACTTGTGAAGATATGCTGCACAGCTGTTGTTGCATGTATGATAGATCCAGCTGTTAGCCGAGTCCATCTTGAAGATTGCCTTGCCGTCTTCCTTTGTCCAGGAACTGTTCCAGTTTTCCTCTGCATGGTGGAGAAGACTGAAAGTGCTGAGAATGGAAAATTTCCTTTTCAGCCAAGCACTTATCAACTTCTTCCAAGTACTATGTGAAGAGTATAGTGAAGAAGGTACCACTCTCCACTAAATTTGTTGAAAGGTGGGTGAGTGTGGTGAGTATGGCCCAAGTGAATGCACCTACTTTTAGCTAGTAGCTGTAGGCCAGGGGACACAGTTGAGAGAGAGCACTTGCCTTTGGAAGTAAGGGTAATCTGTGGTCTGTAGGGTTTCCTGATTGGCCAAGTGGCTGTCTTCCTCTATTGGGACGTTTTATTTCATCGTCGTCATCATCATCATCTTTTAACACCCACGTTTCATGCTGGCATGGGTTAGACAGGTGATTTTGGATGAAGTCACGTCCTGATTTGGATTCACCACTCCTAGATAGGCTGGCGGCCCATGTCTAGTTTATTTGGCATGTTTTCTATGGCTGGATGCCCTTCCTATCGCCAACAATTGTCCTTCCTATCCATTTTATACTGTTATTTTTTATGTGTTTTCTCATACTCGATTCTATGTAAATCTCCACTGCTTTTGTAATTTGTCCTTGTAATATCCCCCTCATCTGTCATCCTTGTTACAAATAAAAGAAATTATTATAATTATAAGGGTCGTGAACAGAAAATCGGTAATGTTAGACGATCTGCCTTGTGCTATTTAGTTATGTCCTTTTACATTCTGAGTTCAAATTCTACTGGAGTCAACTATATACATCTTTCTGGGATTGATAAAATAAGTACCAGTCAAATACTGTGTTAGATTTAATAAAATGTTCTACCCAAAAATGTGACCTTGTGCCTATGTCAGAAATCAATGTCAGAAATTATTGTTATTATTGGATTGGCAGAATTGTTAGAACATTGGGAAAATGCCTTGCGGTATATGTTCCAGGTCTCTACATTCTCAGTTGAAATCCTACCAAGGTCAACTTTGCCTCTCATCTTTCCAGGGCTGATAAACAAAGTACGAGTCAAGTACTTGGATTGATTTAACCAATTTACCTTTCCCCCAAATTTCTGGCCTTGTGCCAATGTTAGAAACAATTATTATTATTATTTGTGTTCGTCGTGTACGGAAGCATTATAAAACTCTCCGAGATTTTTTGGATTATTCATAAGTTTTACTGGATGAAAATCATTCCTTTTTGGATTATTTTACAAACAGGATGTTCAAATGTTGACACATCTACCTCAATACTGGAGGAAGTTAAGTCTGTTTTAAACACTTCAATTTTTTTTAATTAACAAGAAAGGGAGTAACGTTGAATATGCCTCTTTGAAACATAAGTCATTTAATCTATGTACACATGAAACCAAATTCAGAAAATTATAAACAGAATACAAAAACAGATAAACATACAGAAATGACAATAAGACAGAAAGATATACCGTCAACCATAGTCACAATCTAATATCTGAAAGTGCATATTTGCATCATATAAACAAAAGTAACTCAGTAACTGAGCAACAACAACACACACACACACACACACTTGTGTACGCACTTGTCAAACGAATAAAATAACAAGAAAGTCATTTTGAACTGAGAAATAGGGAAAGTGTTTCCGGTCTTCCTTATTTTACTGAATCTACTTCAAACAGACAGGCCCTAGATATGAATTATCTGGTGAAGAAAAAGTCTACCTGGCAGAGCTGTGTGACAAAGGAAAGTGCATCAATAACTGGATCCCTTATTGAACAGCGAGAAAAAAAATAACAAATTATCTCTGCAATCCTAAAGATGCAGGCATATTTCTCGTGCCTCCCACAGAGCAATTGCAAGTAGCACAAGCTATGTGAAGTAAGATCTCTTACATCAAGCAAAGGAGGGCATATGGCACATGCTGTTTTTAAAACTGAGGACAGGGCAAGGAGGCAAGCTCAGTTAGTGCATCACATACCTACCCAAAGACTTTGTCCTTTATCCTAAATACTGTGGAATCCACGATATTTAGGATAAAAGAACATGAGGGTCGCTGTAAAAAAGTATTGGTGATCACGTTGATCTCTGACTCATTACCTTCGTTGCATAATATGGGCAGGTGGTCAGCACTGATATGATTTTTGTCTATATGTGGTGGGTGGGATCTCTATGGGCAGAAGTCCTCATGACCCCACAAGACCACGAAACGATCCCAGAGTTGTACTCTGTAGTGGGTGCTGAGAGAAAAGCTTTACGACTGGTTGTTCAGGACAGAAAGCCCAGCTAATTTATATATGGCAGTAAAAGTCATTTAAGAGCTGGAAAAGCTAAAAGAAAACAATAAAGACAGCAACAGCAGGCTGTGGTGCTATTGTTTCTAGCACACTATCAGGTGTGGCTCTGGAAGCATCAAAGGGAATCACCTCATCCTTGATTGCAGGAGGTTGGGGGACCCTCTTTTCCAGCCATAACCAGTAGTGCCACTCTATTGTCTTGTGATAATGAAGAGGAGATAGAAAGTGATCAGAGGTGGCAGACTGCTGGAGGCAGTGGGAAGACCAAGAATAGAAAAAAGAATACTCCAAGGCAAGCAAGTAGATTTGAACTCATGCTCTGCAAACAGGTAGTCCAGTTCCTTATCCACTCAGCCATCCCATGGTGGATGAGTGAAGCATTAGGATGTCTGCCAACTCATTGCATTTGCCTTCCTCTGTAAAGCTCACATAATAAAATGTACTCTATTCTCACCTGTAACCTGTAAATCACCTGTAACCTGCTCACATCTGAGAAACACAGTCAGAGCTAAGTTGCTGGTTAGTCCAGTTCCCTTAGTTGCAACCATTTCTATCACTAATTCTCCAGAGCAAGGTGTAGAGAAAGAACCTTTATAGTACCTGGGGCACATTTGTTCTGAGAAATATAAGGAATCTTTAATTTTACAAATCCATAGATATGCAACTTACATTAAATTACTGTTTGGGCCTGAAGGTTTAAATCATTATTTTCATATGGGTTTCGTCAGTTGGTGGTTTCAAATTTGAAAAATATTGCCTGCGGGCAAGGGATTCCCTGCCCTCTACTCTGCAGAAAGGCATGAACATCTCACAATCTCATCTTAGTCTAATATTTCTGTGAAAAATAGTTGTTGGATGGTGTTTGGTTTCTGCTGTTACTGATGATGATGATATGTTGTGTGTGTGTGTGCAGGACCTTTCGTTGGAGAGAAAACGAAGGTTCCTGCCCGAAACATTGGACCTCTCCTCTTCCTCACGGCAAAATAAAATAGCTTATTCCTCTTTGTAAACATTATTACCTACACACGCTAACCTCACTAGTTAGCCGTAATGAGCGAACTAATAAAATATTTCCATAGTCAAACATTTATTAGCTTTAAGTTATTGTCTGTTTATTAAATACTTCATGTTTGCATTACTTCAATTATACACTGTACTTTCGATGAGTCACTTTCTAACACGTGTTTCATATGAAGCTGAAGTGTTTCTTTGATGCTGTTCTGTTTCAAATGTCAGTCTGGATTTGATTCGTTTTTGTTAATCATACAATTATTTCTCTCTTCATAACACCAACAATAAATGTCGGATATTGTACTTTGGTTTGGAATCTCTAAAGTCTGGATTATTGAATAGGCAGGATTTTATAACTTTTATGTATGCAATCTCTTTCACTCTACCAAGATTTGCCTGGTTGACATATCTATTGTTCACCTTTCTCTACATCAAACAGTTGTAGAAATATACTTGAAGATATATTTGATTTGTTTGTAGCTTGGCTCTTTCTATATAGTAAGGTAATTTTAGTCAATACCAAACAAGGGGGCATTTTTCTAATCTTTGATATGCAGTAGTGACAAAGTACCTAAAGGTAGGGTCTGTATGAAGTTCGTTAACCTGAGTGAAAAAGAGCCATGAGTAGCTGACAGTGGAAGGTATCTGCGACAGAGAAAGACCTATGAAGCCATGTAAAGAAGTAGTGGGGTCAAATCTGAGGCTGTTGGGCTTGAAAGATGTCACAGATTAAGATGAGTGGTGATATGTCCTATAATAGATCTCATCATCAGTGTTTTACGTCCACTTTCCATGCTGGCATGGGTTGGATGAGTGATTTCGCTCGAGCCAGTTCTTATTCGGAGTCACAACTCTCCTAGACGGGTTAGGGGACCACATCTTGCTCGCGTCCAAACAATACCAACATGAGAAAATAGGCATTAAAATGATGATGGTTATGCTCAGAAGGACAGCTAGTTGTAAAACCTTCACTAATAACACAGGTTCTGCATTTGTAATGAGTTAGCTGTCACTTGATATCAAGTCCAGCTATTAGGTGAAGATCATCATTTAACATTGTTACCATCCCTCCAGGTGGCCATTGTCACTCAACTTTATGATGGTCGCTCAGGTGGAACATGTCACTCAACTGTATGACTGTCTATCAAGTATAGGTTATCACTGGACTGTATTAAGGTTTTGACTCTATCGAGTGGAGGTTGCCACCCGTCATTGATTATCCATCAACTGAATGTGTGGTTTGTGTTAATGTGAGAGAGATTGTTGCCTGAACAGTACCCACAGATTACTGTTGGGTGCTATACCTAATTACATTGACTATAGCTCATATTTCAGGAAGATTTCAGCCCAATTTGATATAATTCCAACAGTGGAAATCCATTCTGTCACAGTTCTAGTAAACAGGTAAAGTTAATCTTGGCAGGTATTGAACTCATTTGGGTCACCCCATTTGTTGTTGTTGTTTTATTTACTATATTTTGTCAGAGGAGAGGTAGTACCCATTGACCCTTGCATGGCTCTCCAAGACCAGTGATATTGATATGGTTGATGTTTAATTTGAAATTCTGTCGGTTGATGTCTGCAGGAAAAATGAAAGCAAAGAGGGAATTCCAGTGGGTTACAGTTCAGTTGAAGAAGGGTTGGGTAAAGTATTTAGTGCGAGATCCTAGAACTGAGCCGCTGTTAGGTTGATGACAAGGAGTGTTGGATGAGTTTAGGTTGCAAAGGTCGGCAGCTTGCTAGTTCGGAGGAGCAGAGGATGTTGTAGTAGCAGTAGAAGAAACAGTATGTCTGTGAGCTAGAGGTTGTAATATGTTGCTGTTTGCCAGTCAGTCAAATGGCACCTTTTTGGTATCTAATGTGTGTGTGTGTGTGTGTGTGTGCAACAGCATTCCTGTCCTATGTATGTGAGATGATCATCAGAGCTGAAGTGTTTTCTAACCCTAAAGAGGAAACCTAGTTTTTGTGATGTAGTTTTGTCAAAGTTATATATGAGAGGTCAGAAGTTATAAGGCCTAGCATTTGTAATGACTTGAGTGATTTAGTTGTGTGTTGTTCGTGTGTAGGAAGGGGGTGGTGTTGTAAGACTGTTTCCTTGATATATGTGGAGTGATATGTCTTTGTGCTGTTCAAAGAGAATAGGTTTTCATGCCTGTCCCCATTAAAGGCTGTTTTTAAGGTTACTGTTTATGGATGTCATACAGGTCTAGATCTTGGTGTGAATAACACTTGTGTATGGAAGGTTCAAGGGGAGTTAAAGGGTTGTATTATCTGTATAGGAATGTATGCTAGCAGTGACAGCTAAGTTTTTAATGCAGAGCAGGAAGAGTGGGAGACATAACCAAACATTGAGTTACACCAGAGTTGAATGTTGGTTGGCAAGAACTCTGTCAGCACATATTACAATGGAGAGGTTTGACATTATTGAACTTCTGATGGAACTCAGTCTGGCAACTTAGTGAAGAGGTTCTTGTGCCAGACATCGTTGGAGTTTTCAGGAGTGGGTGAGGGAGTACTTTTTTTAAAATTTCTTCGTCTGGATAGAAGGCACTACCCCTTTTTTCAGGGCCTCTGAGACTGGTGGGAGGGAGGAAGGTATCCTCAGACCGGAGACCTGGCCCGAATGCTTGCAACAGAGTCGACTCCGCTAAAGGCACTTAAAGGCCAGGTGGTGGTGTTAAACCTGGCGATGGATTAAGTCTACCACCCAAGTAGGCCACGGCGGGATTTGAACTCAGAACGCAAAGAGCCGGAATAAATACTGCAAGGCATCTCATCCAATGCTGTAACAATTCCGCCAGTCCACCGCCCTAGACTAGTACTTTATTTATCTACCCTGAAAGGATGAAAGGCAAAGTTGACCTCGGCGGCATTTGAACTCAGAGCGCAGTGAGTCGGAACGAATACTGCATGACATTCTGTTCAACGCACTAGCGACTCTGCCGATGTGAGACCTTCAACTAGTGATTGACATAAGAGAGAGTTTCCAGTAGATCTGCCTCTATGTACTGGTTGTAACTGAGGGTGGAGATAGACTCAAGATGATGAAAGAAGTCATTAACACGTTACTACTATCACCTTTGAAGATGTTTGAAAGGTCAGTAATTAGCAGGGTCAGATCAGTTACCCTTCTTGGGAATGGGACACTTTATGTTTCAGAAAACCAAAGAGTAACCTATTAAAAGTAATGGGAAGAAGGAAACCATTCCATAAACATGAGTGAAGAATTGAATTTCCCAATTATCTACGTCGTTTTTATCTCCTATCTCTAATCATCATTGTCATCATTTTATGTCCAATTTCCGGCATGGGTTGGATGGGTGATTTCAGTTTGAGTCTGTTCTTATTCGGTGTCACCACTCTCCCAGATGGGTCTGGGAACCACGTCTTGCTCGTACATTTCATTTGGCTTTGCTTCTACGGCTGGATGCCCTTCCTATTACCAACCAGTACTGAGTGTACTGGGTGCATTTTATTGTGGCACCAACACTAGAAAGGTTGTCATGTCCAAGACAAACTAAAGAGTCTCCTCTCTACTCTACATTGTCTCCTTTCAATCACTACCACTTTACAGAGTGTACTGAGTGCATTTTATTGTGGAACCAACACTAAAGAGGTTGTCATGTCCATATATACATGGAAAAATTTATATATATTGAAAAATAGAAATATTTTAAATGTTCGCTTTCTTGGGTCAAAAAGTTCCTTAGATCCACAGCATTTCCCCTACAAGAATTATAATCCTCACTTTCCAGCTTATCCAAGCCTAATCACATCTGTATCTCTTTCTAATTCTTTGCTAAGAAGCTTCCAATTCTGCTTTTGCTGATATTTAAACTTCATCATACGGAGGCACGTGGCCTAGTGGTAAGGCTACTGGACTCACAATCGTAAGGTTGTAGGTTCAATTTCTGGTCAGGGAGACGTGTTGTGTCATTGGGCAAAGGACTTTACTCCACGTTGCTGCAGTCCGCTCAGCTGGCAAAAATAAGTATTACAACCTGGAGAGGAATGGGCTCCGCCAGGTTTAAAGGTTGTCCTAGACATGCCATAAGTCACGATGGCACCCCTACAATTCCGCCAGGAGTTCTGGTACTCTTTGACTGTTGACCTTTTTGAAGAGCACCTGATCCTGTAACCTTCTGGAGTCAATTATGTACCTGCTTGAAATGATTTCTTCTGATTTAGATGTTCATATTTAAACATTTTTTTGAACTCCAACTTTTAAACTTTTACCTCCTCATCCTAGTATTTGTTTAATTTCATTATTACTGCCAGCGTGGTTAACTGAAATAGATTTTGAGGAGAGAGAGAGAGAAAGAGGTGACATGACAGAATTATCACCTTCAGAGCTACCATTTAAAAATGTTTTAGTGTTGTGGTTTAGTTTGTTAGTTTGACTCACCGAAAGTGAGTTATTTGGTCCCGCTAATATCTCTACACCTGATGTAGTATGACTGTATATTTCTTATGAGATAGTTGGCTTGTGGTGGTTGCTAATTACTACATGACAAATTCACCAGCAACTTAACTGCTTGAGATCAAACTCTCTCTCTCTCTCTCTCTCTCTAATTGCATGGTGAAAGTTTCCAGTTCTGGTGAAACCTCATCTAATAATAGTGAAAGGAAAAAAAAAAAAAACCTATCCCCTCTCCACCTTTCTATTCAATTATCCAGTTTTAGATACAAATTCAACTCAATTCATTTGAATATTAAAATTGTCAAATGTGTCAACTGTCTTTGCATACGTGCCGATAGACATGGATATATGTTTATCTGTGTCATATCCTATTCATTCCTTTTCCTTCTTATTACATTGTTTTTGATATTTCCTTTTAGTAATTTCAAGTTATTTTTCTCACGTATATTAGTGTGGGGTGATATGGTTTTTCAAATTCTAACATTTGCACGTATTTCATCATTATCGTTTTATGTCCGCTTTCCATGCTGGCATGGATTGGACAGGTCGTCGCGGTCCAAGTTAGTTCTTTTTCGGAGTTTATGCCCTCCTAGATGGGTCGGGAACCATGTCTCGCTTGTATGTCCCATTTTTGGCAAGGTATTTACAGCTGGATGCTCTTCCTAATACCAACCACTTTGCAGAGTCATCAGTACTAGAGAGGTTGCCATGCCCTCGGCAAGGCTAAAGAGTCCTTTCTACAACAAGTTGTCTCTGTTCATTTGCCAATCATTTTACAGTGTACTGGGTGCATTTTATGCATTTTATCATGGCACCGGCATTAGAGAGGTTACCTTGTAGTCCACTAGACTAAAGAGTCCTCACTACTCTACATTGTGTCTGCTTGTTCAAGGCAATGTGACCAAGAGGGGAAGAGAAGAGAGAGCTATGACAGAAGAACTAGTGAGAAGGTGAAAGAAGAGAGAGTATGATGGAAACACAGGGACTGGAGCGAACGGGTGGTAGAAGAGGTAGTAAGGGAAGAGAGACAGTGATGGCAGGTACATATTTGCTGGTAAAAGAGAGATAGAGCAAGTGATGGATAGTAACAGAGCTGGACGATGGTAAGAGAGTGATGGGTGTCAATAATGAGTGACCTAATTAGCAGTGGAGGTGGGTGCTCTGAAAGCATAGTAGCCAGAATAAGAATGGGATGGAAAAAGCTCAGGGAGCTATTACTTCTACTAGCAACAAAGGGTTTCTCTCTCAGATTGTATGATGCTTGTGTTCAATGCTGCATGGTAACGAGACATGGACCTTAAGTGCTGAGGATCTTTATTTAAATAAATACGTTGTATCAGTTTGGCAATAAAAACGTTAATGTTCTGTACATTTCTGGTGAGGATTAAGTACTGATTAACTAGATAACTACCATGTTGAAATCTATGACTTTGGCATGTTGGGAGTTTCTAATGTATTCCAGAAGATAAGAGGAATATTGTAGGGGGAATGTTGGCTGCAAATTAGAGAATTTATAATAACAAAATATTTATGTATTCTACCTCTGATGAAAGATAAATTGAGATCTTGTATTGAATGTCTCCGGCTTAGGAGACTTCAAGTAGAGTGTCTTTCGCGTTAGGGACTCCAAGAAGGATCCTGAGTTGAATAGTTCCTTCAGGTTATGGACTTCTTAAAACCTCGAGTTGGGATTTCTTGGAGACCTTGAGTAGTGTCTTTCTCAAGCTAAGAACTTCTTGAAGGCCTGAAGTTATGGACCCCATGGAGTTTTGAGTTGAATAATTCCACTGTTTTAGGGATCTCTTGGACACTCTAGTAGGGTTTTTTTCTAGTTCTGCAGATTATTCCAACCCATGCCAGCACAATATTGGATGTGAGTGAGACAAAATATAATCTCACTTGTAAATTAAGACTGAACCTGTTACTTCTGCTCCAACCCTAATTACATACCAACACTCACTCATATCTTTTAATGAGAAAGTTCATAAGTTTATCTTATGTGAATTGCTTATCTAAAAGCCAAGCCTCATGTTTATTTTTTCTCCACTCTCTGTTGTATATAATTTGTGCAGTTGTTGTCTGTTTCCATAACAATTTAGATACCTGAAGATATCCCTATCCACACACAATAACCTTTTAGAGATGTATCTGTGTTAAGTCATTATCTTGGTTGGTAAAAAAGGCTTGACCTTTGACCCAGAAGTATTCATTTCTCTTGGTGTCCACTCTGTAGAATCTACACTGTTCCTGTCGCTATTCCAATCTTTGATTGCTAGTTTTTTTTTTTTTTAGTACTATTACTGTTGTTGTTAATGATGATGAGTAGCTGAGGAGTAACCATCAGGTTCAGCACATCACCTCAGATATGTAAATATAAGGGTATGGCCAAACATTGTTCAAGCCATAGTTCTCCTATTTCTTTTTGTATTGGGAGGTATGTCTTTAGTGAAGGCCTAATGGTTAGGCGATTGGGCTTACTATCGTAAGGACATGTGTTCGATTCCCAACTGGCCAGCATGTTGTGTCCTTGAGCAAGGCACTTTATTTCATGTTGTTCCAGTCAATTCTGTTGAAAAATGAATACCAGCAGCTAGTGGGGGTTAACTCTGTGACGGACTGGCATCCCATTCAGAGAGGAGTCTTGCTCTCTCAGTTAATTAATGCCATGGAAACCGAGATAAGCTCCGGCTCCTAATGGGCCCATATGTTCAAGAAAGACTTTAAATGATATCCTTAGGTTTTGGACTTAAAGACACACAGTCTTCTTTCAAGACAGTTGGTAGATTTATTGAGGGAGATTTGACTGTGTATGTGTTTATAGTTGCAATTTGCTATCTTTTTATGTTTAAACATCATTAATGTTGTTTTTTCCATGCTGGTTTGTGTTGGATAGATCTGCTATACATCATATCACCACTTCTAATGGTTCTTTGTCATCTTGTCTGAGGCCCAAAATTCTAAGATCTGACCTCACAACTCCTCGTGTTCTTTGGCCAAAGGTACTTTCCATTGTCAGCACACCATGGTACTCTTTCTCTCAGCACTCATTGCCCATTTACCCTACATGCATACACCAGAAAAGAACACAATCTTCACTGGTTGCCGTTCGGAGGGAGCATTCTGTCATAGCACCCCCCCCCATTCCTTTTTTTTCTAGGCATGATCCTATTACAGAGTGCTGATAAAAAGTTGGTGGGGAGAGTCTTCATTCCTCTGTCAAGGACCTAACTATTACATTATATCACACCATGTTCCCTCAACTCTAGTATATATTACCCATAATGTTACCCACCCACTCACCACTTGTAAGGTAGCTAAATTGATACATGAACGTTAACAGGAACCCTGGTTAACTAAATAGAGTGCAATGGTGATGATGAGTGACCATTTCAAAACAACAGTGAGCTGAGAATATCTTTTAATTTTTGAATTTTACTATTGTCCATCCATATGATGATTTTTAATCTGGTTTAATCTCCAGCTTCATTTGAACCTCTGTTAGTTTGTACCACATTACCTGTTAAGGCTTATATTTAACACCAACAATACCCCCAGCAAGAGTGTAAGTTGCTTGATAGCTTTGGAATTAAGAAGAATAAGGAATAGACTGACAAACATATCAATATCCTAACTGTTTTATTCACCTCAGGAAAGATGGTAAGCACCCAGCCAACTAAGTCTGCTAACCAATTTCACCTCTGGGCTTCACTTCCCAGTTATAGCTGCTTCACCTCACATTGCTGATGACTTTATGAAAGCCCCGACATTCTCCTTAAAAATCTGTCTTTACACTTATATAAGAAATCAATTTGTTTTCACTGTGGGATGTGTGTCTGCTAAGCTTACTGTTTACCTACTTTTTTAAGTTTCAAAGTAATCAATCTTATCTATATTCATAAAAGCTGTCTATGCAGTGGTAACATCCTCCACCTAATAATATTCTATTTCGTTGTAACATGGCATTCAACATTATTGGTAAACAACATATCTTATTTAGTTCATAAAGAGCAGCTGTTACCTGTACACATGTGTTACTTTTACCTGCCACTGGCGTCAGTGTTTATACAGGAACATCATTGAGGACATCTGCAGACAGGCTCCAGTGTACATATCTGAGGTTCACTATCTAGTGGGAGGAGAGATGTCTGGAGAAGGTTCTCCCTATTCTGGAAATGGCTCCTGTCTCGGTGTGGCTGGAGACGGCTGACCCTTGCCCTATTACAAGGGAATCAATAGTCACTGAAGGAACCATTATCCTGTTCACCTAGCAAAACTATTGGAGAATTATACTGGCAACAGAGAATGAACTTATTTCTTTTTGTGTAGGGCTGAATTGATAATGAGATAGGGGATGATATGTCTTTGCAATTTGTCCTTGCTTACATTCTGGTTCACATGACATAACCAAGTCGACCTCTAACTACAGCATGTGACCATACTTATACCACATTATGCTGGCATGATGATAGTAACTAGGATGATTGGTGGACCTTAGTCACATGACATACTATGCTACATCTCATTGCTATGGATTACTAACTCATGTTGGTGACTCACAAGTGCTTATTGATCTGAGATTTAACCAACACCATTTTTAACTTCCTTGCCACAGTGGTACTCTTCTCCCTCCCTTTTACAATATACTAGACATTTCTAAACAACACTCGGTCATTTATTTATCTCTATCACGTACACACTCACGCATTCTCTCTCTCTCTCTCTCTCTCTCCATCACAAACACACTCTCTTTTGCAATATCTGTCACATGCACTCTAGCTCTCTCTCTCTCTCTCTCTCATACAGAGACTCCAACACATACACTCACTCTTTCACACTCCCTCTCTCCCTGCCTCACACCCATACACTATCTCCTACATGCACACACCTCTTACATTAATTCACACACAAACAAATATATATATATATATATATACTCTTTCTCACATGTCCATACACACATTCTTTCACACAAGCATACACACCTCTTTTACATTAATTCACAAACACACACAAAAAGAAGCCAGAAACTAAGATAGCCTTCAGAAATAACTGAATATTGTTTGTCACAGGATGTAGAAGGGGGAGGAAATGACTAACAGTGTTGTTGTTATTAATGTTGTTGTGCTGTTAATGTTTGAGGTTGGGTTTTTTTCTGGAACAATGGCCAAATCACCTGACAGCCTTGACACTGCTCTGTCAAGGTTGGTCATCATGCTCCACCCCCCCACTCCCACCCACAGTATTTTTCCATGATGGTCATGGCAGTGATTGTTGGTGGTATTAATGTTGTTGATTTGGTGATGGTAGTGTTATGGTGGTGGTATTAGGCCGTGGAGTGGTGTTGATATTAGTATTTTGGTAGTGGTGGTGGTGATATTAATGTTGTTGTTGTTGTAGTGGTGTTGATATTAGTATTTTGGTGGTGGTGATAGTGGTGTATTAGGTGCTGTTGTGATATTAGTGTTATGGTGGTAGTGGTGTATTAATGCTATTTGGTGGTGGTGATTGTTATTTTCTGCTATTGTCACAGCAATATTTTGTGTAGTAAATTAACATATTGTAAGACGGAATATATAATATAAACTGCCTAAGTGTTTGTGGTATGGAGAGAGAAAGAAAAAGAGAAAGAGAAAGCTTTGTATGTACACTGTATCACTGAAAGTTTTGGTACTATTTATTTCCCAATTGTTTTTGTTTTGTTTGTTTGTTTGCATCAAACACGTTTTATTAAGCCTATTGTGTCCTGTTGATGATGTCAATGGACTTTGTTGAATATTTCTGCTCAGTTCCATTTGAACAATCATCATCGTTTTTACGTCTGTGTTTTCATGCTAGCATGGGTTTGACGAGGTTTCTTGAGGCAGCATTTTACGATCAGATGCCCTTCCTGTCACCAACCATACTGATTAAGTATGGGAATCCTACCACTGAACTACTGAATGGCCGGGCATTTTGTTATTTGGAGACATAAACAAACTCACCAGCCTATCGATAAACGTTCAGTGGTGACAAGCACACACACACCCACACAGACACACATCTCTCTCTCTGGGGAACAAAACAGTGTCTCTCTTCAGTCACCCACATCTTGGCATCATAGTTTCGGTGTTACGGGTGATACTACTGGTATAGCCAAGATGCA
>JAOPJM010001971.1:5643401-5662660 GCA_027124095.1 Muusoctopus leioderma | reverse complement strand
TCTTATATGTTTGATACCAAACTTCAGAATATATATATATATATATATATATATATATATATATATAGGTGTATGTGTAACTCCAGATACAGCATGTCTGGTGGAGGACCACATTGTACATTCTGATATACAGTGGTCGTTGTTTTGCTCCAAGTCAACTCTGATCAATCAGACCCTATGAATAAAGCGTTCCAACCACGACAATCCTGTCTTGTTTTCAGACAATGTATCCAGGTCTACATTATTATCCAATGTGTCCTGCCTTTCTTTAAAATGGTTGGGTGTGGTTTGAGAGGAATTTGGCTACTATTTCTAGCAGGTTGAGCGACCACGTAGAGGCTCTCGATGTTGCTCTTATTATTTGTTTTGTGTGTTTCTCTAGACTGAGTGGGAGAAATAGTGTTGTCATTATTTAGACTCCTTGAGCACTTCCATCAACGCTACCTCCGCACCATCCTCAATATCCACTGGAGAGACTTCGTTACTAACACTGAAGTCCGCCAACAGGCAAAGGTCACCAGTATTGAGGTCATGCCGTTAAAGACGCAGCTGTGCTCGGCAGGACATGTTTCCAGGATGTAGGATGATCGCCTGCCTAAGATTGTGTTGTATGACAGAGAGGGGGCACCAAAGAAAAGGTACAAGTACTCTCTGGATAAATCCCTTGTTGTTTGTCACATTGACTATCACCAGTGGTCTGCTATGGCCTCTGATCGCATCGCACACCATTCGCCAGTCTGTTTCTTCCTTCGAGAATGCTCGCAGGGCTGGTCTTGAGGACAACAAGAGATAGATGAAGAACTGTGATACAGCAGCACCGAACCCAACACTGCTGCAGCCGGGTCTGCCAGTCCCGCCGTATTGGCCTCGTCAGCCACCAGCGAGCATGCAATAGATTGGGTCAGCCCACTTCCTGAATCTTCGCTCGCGAAGTCAAGCAATGGATGATGATGATGATGATGATGATGTTATTGTTTAGCCCTGATAGAGCAGACCTATGATCAAAGGCGTTCCAAACGTAACCAACCCGTCGTTTTTTTTCTCTCCTATGTGTAGGAAATCCAGGACCACATTATCAAACGTGTCCTTTTTGCAACGTTAGGGTGCGATTTGAGGAAGATTTGGCTTCTATGTCTAGCAGGTTGAGCGACCACGTAGATGCTCCTTCGTTTGCTTGTTAAGGTTGGTATTTTGAGGTAATGTATATGTGTTCATTTGTATGGGAGTTATTGTATATGCAGTGGCAGGGATTGTGAGGGTTGGTGATTCCTGCACTAACAAACTCAGCTTCTCGAATATCTAGGTGCTCTTATAGTTTTATTTATAGTATTTGTGTTTCGTTATGTAGGTGGTCTGTGTACAACCTGTAATCACCGTACAGTGGGAGCGTGTTTTGTATACTTTGTAGTTTATTGTGGAGAGATTGGAGGTTCAGGCACGGCTGGTATAACCTCTCATATATCTAATGTATTGTTTGTACACCATTGTTGTTGTTTCTTTCTGTTGGCCAAATGTGGCGCCCGTGGGTGATCCAAGTATGTCCGTGTGTCGTTTCGCTTTCTTTACTATGGGTAATATGGAGGTATTGTATGCAACTCTTAAGTATTTTTGTCTTCTGTGTGTGTGCGTGTGTGCTATGTTTATGTTGTTCGGCGTGATGGTTGGTTGCATTTGATGTTCTCTTGTTGCTGGTAAGAAGGGTGACGGTACATTTGATAGGTGATACTTTTGTGTGTTATTTTGACGACAGATTTCTAGCTAATTGATGTAGGATTAGAGTAGATGTGCAGCTGTCTTGAGAATAGTGTGATGTCATCTGTGTATGAGGCTGAGTGTATGTTTTGTTGAAGTGTGGGAGGCTCGTGTATGTTAAAAAAAGAACGGGTGAAAAGACAGAGCCTTGTGCTACACCATGCGGCTAACTGTACATTGTAGATGTGTTGTTATATACTATACAAGCTTGGCAACTTGAGAGGTACTTCACCAGTCGGTGCTTTGTGTTGTTGTTGTTGTTGTTGCTTAACCCCCGAGTCGGCCCCTGATCGAACAAAGCTATGATGAAAGGTATTCAAGAAGTGATCATGATCATCCCATCTTTTTAAGATGGTATGGTGTCATTTGAGGGAGGTTTGGCCGCTAATTCTAGTAGGTCGAACCACCACGACTGGTACTTTATTAATCGACCCCGAAAGGATGAAAGGCAAAGTTGACCTTGAGGTTGGGGGTGGGGTTGAACTCAGAGCGCAGAGAGCCGGAACAAACACCGCAAGGCATCCCGACTCTGCCAATTCAACGACTTTCTACAACAACAACAACACTACAATTTTTTTTATCAGAAGCCAAATCATTTTCTCACACCTCTCGCACTCTCTCTCTCTCTCTCTCTCGCACTCTCTCTCTCTCCCCCGCACTCTGTCTCTCTCTCCTCCTCCCTCCTCCACAATCGCCACTTGGAATGTCCTGAAGGAAGTCTGGTGAGGAAATCGGCAGATATTTTCTAACCGGATTCCTTTTTCCATTTAAACCTTACTAACCATCATTCTCAACACCACCACCACCACCATCACCATCACCATCACCATCACCATCACCTTCATCAACATCATCATCATCATCATCACCGTCGTCGTCGTCATCATTATCAACTTCATCATCATCACCGTCACCATCATTTTCGTCATCATCATCATCCCCCCCTCCTCCGCATCATCATCATCATCACCACCACCACTACCATCATCATCATCATCCTTTCGGTACTGTGGCAGATGGCGGTGTCGGTTGAGTGCCGGACGAAATGATTTTTTTGGCAGTATTTAGTTAGGTCTTCTTAACGTTGTGGGTTCAAGTCCCGTCGGTGACGACTTGGTTCTTCATCCGCCTGCTGTTGCAAGATATTGTCCCTTCCCCTGCCCTTACACACCAGCTTCAGTTACAGAAAGCGAGGAGTGACTGATGATGGTAAAGATTGTTGTGACGTGTGTGTGTATGTATGTGTATGGATTTAGGCGTGTTTTGGTGTGTCACTGAATATGTGTGTATGTATGTCTTAGTTTGTTTATATGTATGTAGTTACGTACATACGTATGTATGTGTGCGTGCGTGTGTATGTATGTGTGTTATTTATGACATGAGAGATGCGTGGGCGGCTTTGGTGGAATAAAGGCTGATACAGAAGAGACGTTATCAGAATTTGGTAAACAGTGAGAATATTGACACACTTAATAAACAGTAAATATGTTAACTACAGAGAGAGAGAGGTTTTATTTAACCCAGACACATGCAATACCACCTATTCACTCACCCACGTAATCATTGTTGTTTTGTGTGTGTAAAAGATATATAGTAGACTATATTAATTATCTTAAAACCAACTCAGCTCCAAGACCGGATGGTATTCCAGCCACTGTTCTAAATCAATGCCAGAATGTTTTAGTAAAAATCTTTGAAGATAATTTTTTTTTTGTTTTTTTGAAGTGTTCTAGATGCTGGAAAATTTTCAACGGCGTTGAATGATGCAACCATCACTGCATATGTATCTGTATGTGTTGTGTGTATACTATTTACGAAATATCCTGTAATCAGTAGGGTCTCACAAGGTGCTGTTCTTAGAGATCTTTTATTCATTATCACCTGTGGAGCCGATGCCGCATGCCGCTCTTTAACCTATTTCAAGTAG
Organism: Muusoctopus leioderma; assembly: GCA_027124095.1. Taxonomy (NCBI): domain Eukaryota; kingdom Metazoa; phylum Mollusca; class Cephalopoda; order Octopoda; family Octopodidae; genus Muusoctopus; species Muusoctopus leioderma. The sequence goes on along the minus strand of JAOPJM010001971.1, from coordinate 5,658,981 downwards.
TTCTTAGGCGCTCTGAAGCAAACAAATCCTTTTCAGGGGCGTATGTAGTGTCTAGCAGACCGGCAGGTACCAATGGGTACTTCGAAAGATCAGTCCTCCATTGGTAATCCAACAACCAGCCAGGGATTCGTTTCGTTTTCGGTTCGGCTTCGTCAAAGACTTTAATGATTAATTTTCACTTGATATCATTTTTTTTTTTGGCGTCTTAGGTTCGTTTCGTTTTCGTTTGCTTTTCAATTAAATAATATTCTAATACACAACAAAAACATACAAACAAACCAAAAACAACCGAAACGAAACAAATTCATACATGCTATTAACATTGTTGTTTTAAAAAAATAACTTTATTGTCATCGATAGAGATTGTCTGAAAATTGAGGATTAAAATAAATAAAAAAATATTTTAATTCCCAGACATCAAATTGAAACCCCGAACTCGCCGGTTGTATACAAATGACTAGTTACGCCCCCTATTATTTTAGATTCCGATTTCAACGTTCCGTACCAGTCTGATACGTAAGTTGATACTAGATAATTATTATGAATTGATTTATTGTAGTTCGTTGGTCGCCTGTCTCTGCTGTAGTCTAATGAGGCTTCAGTTGGGATTGTCTTGTTGTTTTGTCTACCGCCATTTTGTAGTAAAATTTTATGGGTAAAATGTTTGCAAACATTTTCTGGGTAGATTTACCGTGGTACGATAGAACGATTATGTTGGATCTGAAAAGTTGGCGATGAAAAGAAGACCTTCAATAGAATTTAGGCAGAGACGTGCGTTTTCGTTGAAGACTCAGTTGGCTTATTGTATTTAATATGTTGTGAAAAATTTGCCAACAATCAGAACAAACTAGAACGATATTTTATGAATATCCAGTCGGTGAAGAGCGCAAAAGAGTGTTCCTAGAACTGGAGAAGAAAACAGAAAAAAAGTCGAGGTAATTTTAGGAAATTTGTTAAACATTCAAAATCGACTATTTTTGTTACCTTTATTGCCCCGAGGAGAAATTGTAAGTCGAGGAAAACTCTTTACTGATGGAGAATGTATGAAGGGTACGTTCTTAAATATTGCTGAGCATTTATTTTCTGACTTTAACAACAAAAATTATATATAATTAATGAGATCAAAGAAATTCCTCTTTCGGCAAGAACAATAAAATAAAGAGCAACTGATGTGACATCAAATATTACTGAACAGCAAATCAAAGATATTAATTCTACTCCAGCATATTCAATTGCCTGTGATGACTAAATAATGTTGAACAGATCACATCGTTATGTAGATTTATTAATAGTTAAAGGTCCCCAGGAAGAATTGATAGAATTGAAACCACTTAAAGGACAAACAAGAGGCGAAGATATTTGTCAGGCTGTTTTGAATTGTTTGAAAGGGAAAGAAACAAGCACTAAAAATTTGGTTTCAGTAACAGTAGATGGAGCACCAAGCATGAAAGAGATAAAGAATGGATTTGTGACTCTACTGTTGACTTCACTTTTCGCTGTATCATTCATTCACAAAGAAACACTCTGCGTTCAAACTCCCCCCCGAATGAATGAATGAAAGTTATGAATCTCGTTGTGAAAATTGTAAACAAAATAATGGTCAGAAGTCTAAATCACCGACAGTTCAGTGCCTTACTAGAAGAGGTCGACTGTACTTATTCAGATTTATAGCTACATAATAACAACGTCTGATTACTTTCTGAAAAGATTTACGGCTTGCATTGAATACATAAAAAAAACAATTCTTACAAACTCTTAGTGGTAATAACAATCATGATAATAGCTATCCTCCCCTGGAAGATACTGACTGATTGGCTGGAAAAGTTGCATATCATGGTGGACATGACAAGTCATTTAAACTTGCTTAGCAAAAATCTTCAAGGAAAAGGAAACGCGTCTCTTTAGTTATTTGAAGACGTTTAAGTATTTGAGCGCCAATTATATCAGTGTTTGTGAAACACATCGAAAACGATAAAGTAGCTCATGTTTCCTCGTTGTTGTTAATAAGATTATAATTTTTCGGACTACTAATTTCATCTTTAGAGATGAATATTTAAAATAATATTTTACGTCTACACTACGTTTCGATTAGTTTGATATCCGGTCGTCATCGGGTGCCTTATTCCTGTATGTGTACACAGTACCATATCGGATAAGAACTAGGAACCTTTATTTCTAAACTAACGGTAATAACATTCTTATCCACTAAACCACTGACGAACGTACAGCTGTATAATAAAGGTTCCTGGTTCGAATTCGGTCTGGTACTACTACACATCCAAGAATAAGACACCTGATGAATAAATCCACCTCTAGCCTCTACGACAGAATCGCTACGTGGTCGCTCAACCTACTAGAAATATCAGCCAAATTCCCTCAAATCACACCCTTCTGTCTTAAAGCAGCAAAGACACATTGGACAAAGTAGTTCTAGATATTAACAAAAAATATGATATTGTCATGGCTGGAATGTCTTTGATGATGATGATGATGGTCGTCGTCAACAACAACAACAACATTACGGTGTATTTGTCGACTGTAGCACGAAGATAGGGAATTACTGTGGAATGTGACCAAAGGTCAGGAGTGGGGGTCAGCGTGATTTGAACTGTCGCACACTATAACTGCAGCCTTATCAAGCACACATCCGACTGGGTTTGATAATGTTTACAAGCCTTATAGCAGCAGCAGCTGTGGTTGCCCCGTTCACCAGATCAAGGCACGAACACCCGTCTACCAATTTCACTCACAAGGCATTGGTCAGCCCGAGGCTATAGTAGAAGGCACTTGCCGAAAGTGCCATGCAGTGGGACTGAACCTGAAATTATGTGGCTGTGAAGCAAACTTTTTAACCACACAGCTATGCCGTGGTTAAGAAGTTTGCTTTGCAACCACATGGTTTCGGTTTCAGTCCAACTGCCTGACACCTTTTCTGATATGAAAACCATTAAAACATCTAATTAAATCCTCGAACAAAACCAATAACTTATTTGTATTAAGGAATTTAAATATTACAGAAGCACTTTTAAAAACATAGTGAGAAGTTTAAAAAGGTCATAACTTTCCAGTTTCTAAATGTGTTAAGAGGTTATGTAAAATCATATACAAAGTCAGTAGTAAAACATGAAAAAAAAAAACAATAGAAAAAATAACAAAAATCATTTTACCATTGATGCTGTATATGCATTAGAATATCGACATTCCAATGCAACATTCTTCAATTTATCGATACCAACCAACCAGAAAAGATCTTCAATTGTTTCAACTTCCATCTACAATAAAACATGTTTGATTAGATTTTTAAAAACTAAATGAAGAAAATATCTTTAAAACTTAAATTAAAAATTCACACATATCTCTATATAAATTTGCGGTAAGTCTGTGTGTGTGTGTGTCGCACTAGAAACAAATCAAAAAGGTCTATAATGCGCAGCCACAGTAGTGAAGCAGATAAGGAAAGAAAAAGGTATGACAGAGAGAGAGAGAGAGAGAGAGAGAAAGTGTGTCCATTACATCTTTCAAGGAAGAAAGTTAGAGGGTGATAAACAGAATCGATGAGGGAGAGAGAAAGTGAGAGAAAAATACCATGTGAGAGGTCAGTAGATTACACTCCACACACACACACATGCACAACCATATACATCTTTCAACAGATTACACTCTACACACAAATAGACTTAAATAAATGTCAACAGATACCCTCCATATACATATATAAACATATATACATCTGTCAACAGATTAGCCACACACAGACAGATATACAAACCTATATCATATATCAAATGAAAGAGTCTCATAACCCCTTAATGAACTGTTGGATCATCAATGAAGGCCGAGGGAGACTTATCTATATTTGGGTTGTTTTGTTTGATTTTAAATACTTGTCACTCTCCTCTTTATTATGAACATATAAAGAGGTTGTCAGTCACAATCTTTTCTTTTCTTATCTCCTCCTCCTCCATGTCAGAGTGAGCGAGGTTGGATGACAGAGAAAGAGGGAAAAGTGTAAGAAAGTAAGAGAAAAAGACAGTGTGGGAGAATAAAGGGAGAGAGAGAGTAGAGGAAGAACATAAACAAGTGTGAGTACACTTTCATACAATGTTTTTAATTCAAATGATGACCACGTACATAAATATAAGTGTATAAATATATTTTGTTTGTATTTGTAATTATATCTTCATCTTTCATTATTGAATACACATTACTTTCCTTATTTTGCTCACATACAATAAAGCGTTATGTTTGTTAGTATTGCATACTTTTATTGAAACTACTGACTTTTCGCAGTCCCAATCTTTTTTCTTTCTGTGTTTCATTATTGGAAATATAAAAAGTTATTGTTAAATATAATGTGCATTGAACACTAATATATGATTTCAGTAAAAGTTATATATCATCCTGAACTTGTGTATATTTTATATCACAAACTGATACAAAGTAAACTTTATTCATCGCTATTTTCCACAATACCTGGATCTTGGAATTTTTTTTTTTTTTTTCAGCAGGTGTCACATGTTTTAATTGCACTTTGGAACACGTAATCCATTTTAATTTAACTTGACAAAAATCAGTGTAATTTTATTTTAGAAAATCCATTTTGGAGAGAACGATGAGAGAGAGAACGTGAGAGAAAACAGACAGTGTGGGAGAATAAAGAAAAAAGGAAGGGAGGATGTCAAACAAGTGTGAGAGAGGGTATGATAGAGAAAAAGAAAGACATGCTGTAAGTTTACCTTACATCTCTAAATAATATATAGACATACACACACACATGTATACATATATAAAATCTATGGACACAAACACACAAATGTATGCACATATAAAATTTAAAAAATCACTGAGGTTCTGTTAATGCATTGTAAATCATTTCAATATTCAGTTAAGGAGTGAAACAAGAATTTCTGATCATATTTAATTTTCTCCAGCCATAGGACAGTTATTAGGCTAGTACTACTAAATTCTACATCTAAAGTTCATATTGATGATCTGGCTAACTTTTTTTCATAGGAGGATTATCTCAGCACAGCAGGCCAACAAAATACTTTTTAGTTATACAGTAGCCCTGCTGCATACAAAAGTGTTCTCTATCTACCCATGACACCTATTTACAGCATGGACTGGGTAAGCAAGAATTAGGTGTATTGGCCAATAGATACAGCAAAGTACCAGTAACAGGATATGAACTATCAACCAACCCTTCAGCTGGGAGGCCAAATGACTGTCAATGCAGCCTGCTGTGACTCTTGATCTTGGTAATAATTTTGACATCTAAAATGTTATGAATATTGATAAAAGTAGTTTTCAATATAATGTATATTAAAACTTAAAAACAATACTTACTAAAGATAAAGGCCTTTCCATAGAGGGAATGTGCATGTTCATTAATAAACGACTGCATAGTCTAGATTCTGAGATATTATTCAATGTGGTAATGCTGTTTCTAAAATCTGATGTACTTCTATCAGTCATCAGCGAGGCAGATCTTGATGGTTGCTGTGAATATGACTGTGGTTCTATCTTTTCAGGTGACAGATTCAAAGTTTCTTCATTGGAAATGTTTGCAATCAAAATATCAGGATTTTCATCCATAATATAAGACACATCTGAAGTGACATTAAATATAATTTATGAAATGACAAAAGTTCAGCTATATACGTTCTAGAGTATAGGGACATTGTGTTAACATTCTGCTCAATAGAAATAGCAGAAACAAGTAATGATCCTAAAGTCGCAGGATACCAGACAGAAAAGACTAAACTTCTATGAACAGAAGAAATCATAAAATTAATGTAGTAATTATGGAATATTGGATTAAGTTACCGATTTAAAGTATAAATTAACATCCAACTGAAACATAAAAATACTACAGTAAACTGCTACCCTATTATATTACACTAAAAAACAGAAAAAACTACAATATCTCAAAGTTGTCTTATCTCAATAATACATGTTGTTTACAGAAACAACAATTGTAAAATACAACTACCAAACACTACAACAACCACAGCTACTACTGCAATGAGCCAATGAAGAAGCTTCTACATGGTTGCCCGAACTGCTAAAAATAGCAGCTAAATCTCTTTCAACCTACACCCTAATGTCTTAAAAATCACTTTGGATAATGTAGTCTGGGGCACACTATGCCCACAAAAAGACAGGATGATCATGGCTGCAATGCCTTAGATCATACATCTGCTCTATCAGGGCCAACTTGGACTAAACAACTTCTGCAACAACAACAACATATTTTCCCATTTAAAGATAGCAGAAAATAGTTGCAGGGAGATTTAGCTGCTATTTCTAACAAATTCTCTATAGAACATTCACATTATAATACATGAAAGAAACCTACAATCCCAACATAGAACCTCACAAATCTGAGAGTACACCCAAATAAGGTAGGTCAAGCCAAATCACAATAAAGCCCACGTAACATATATAAAGTCCTTTATCCAGTACAACACTCACACACTAGAAACGTAAGCATTCAATATAAAAATCAGCAGCATGAAACATAATAAACATATACATAACATTACCAACATCACCAACTATTCCACCAAGCTACACACCCCCAACTCCAACACTTCAATGTTGCACAAGACACCCTTATGTAAAAACAATACAAGTAACACTAAAAATAAATAGCATCACACCTTAAAATCCTAGCTAACTACACCAAGTCAACTACTATAATTTCTCTCCAGATTCACTTTTTACTCCACACACCTAGCAACAATAACTACATGGTGAACAACTCTTCTCTTTCTACTTGCCCGTCTTCAGTAAAACACTCACATTGATGGAAAAAAAAACAATAACTTTCATAAACTACAAAAAAAAACTATGAAACCACCACCAACAAGGAACAGAATTACAATTCGTAGAATTCAACAGCATTACAATCATCAATATAAATACTACAGTACATACATTCAACAAAATAATTGTAGAAGCATCCAAAAATGTTATCCTACAGGCAACCTAAACTACACAACTAATGAATACTAGAGACAACCTCAAATAACACATCAATGCCACATATAACAAAAATAAAACTCAGCATCAGGAAACTAAATACGAAAATAACAAAGAAAATATATCAAAGAAAAGCAGAAAATTGGGCAAACATGTATCCAACAAAAAAAAAAAAAAAATCACTATACAAAATAGTAAAACTGTAGAATCTGAGGAAATTAGTGATGGTCTGCATTGGTAAATAATAAGTATTAAAAGTTCACAGTGGAATAAGTCTTATGCCATGAAAAAGAGAAGTCTAACATTTAAGGCATCACAGTGATGCTAACATCAACAATTTTGAAAAATCAGTCCTTAAAACCCACACAAAATGCCTGATACACACTTTTCGTGTATTATTGTTATGTGAATATTGTTTAGAGATGAGCCAATGAGCTTGACCCCTTCTTTCACTGGATACCTGAAGAGTAACAAGGAAATCCCAAAACTCAAAAATCTCAGGGCCTGATAAAATCACAAACATCCACCTAAAAAAACACCTAGGGACTGATTATTGTATTCACCAAAATCTTCAACTATTCATACTAATGAGCCAATGAAAGAGCTTCAATGTGGTCACTCGACCTGCTAGAAATAACAGCCAAACCGCCTTCTTATCACCTCCTACAATCTTTAAAAAAGGACACATTGGATATGTAGTACTGAATATATTTTTAAAAAACTAGATGATCAGAGCTGGAACGTCTTTGATGATGGGTATATTCAAACAGAACAGACTTGGAGTTAAATAGCAACAAATATTCAAACAGAACAGACTTGGAGTTAAATAGCAACAAATATTCATACCAACACTGCTGTATCCCCAAAATCTAGAACCTGGGCAGAATAATAACAATTCTAAAGCCTAACAAAAATGCAACTGCAGGAGCAGCAGAGACTTTCAAAACTCCTTGAAAGATTCACCAACACACGAAATCCCCTTTTCAACTCACAACACTGATTCAGACCACTACACTACTCACAAACCTTATACAAAGAATGCATGATGGTTGCAACAACAAAAAAAATCTTGCATGCACCATTGTAACTACTAATGACATCAATAAAGCTTTCGACTCCATTTCCCACCATCCACTTATAAACAACATATCAGCCCTTTAGTGACTATATTTCTGATGAAATTCACAGCTTATGTTTCAGTGAATTTTAAAAATAAACTTTTTCATTCATTAGTATATTAAGTTAGTGTTTGAAGGATCTTACAAAAAAAAAAAAAAAACTGGCTGGTAAACTATCACACAAGTTCCTAAAACTACAATAACACTATATCTAAAATCTTGTCATTTTCAGATAAAGTACTGCAAAGATCCATCCCCTCACTCATTCTTTAACTTTTACCTAAACGACATTCTTGCACCACCGCAAGACATACATACAGCATCATACAAATACATAACAGTTACTTCTCCCACATTCCCCGGACATAGCTGCATAATGACCATACATCACACACCTAGAAATCTGGATCCAAAACCAATTATCACTACAGGTAGAAAGCAAATCACACATACACAGACTACCTACACAATTAAACAAATACTCAAATGGAAGACCACTTGAACATGCAAAGATCAGTTTGTTTCCATAGCAAGCACCAGCCCACACAGGCCCAGCCACTTACAAACACCCCCAGAACACTACTAAAACACCAACCCTCTCACTCAATCCAAACAAACACAAAAGGCACATACACACAAAAATAGTAGTAGCATCAGTAACTCCATTAGACTCACTGTGCAGATACACACCCCCAGAGACAAGTGCTGAAGAACAACAGCTGTCATCTTCTGATTTCACTTTTCCTACCTCCGTTGTGGCCACAATCAGAACCTACAGGAAAAAATACAAACCAAGGGGGGGGGGGGGAACTTCTACATGGTTCTTCAACCTACTAAAAACAACAGCCAAATCTCATTCAAGTTACAGTCTACTGCCTTAAAAAAGGACATATTGGACAATGTAGTCCTGGATAAACAAAAAACTTTTGACAGGTCTGCTCAATCAGAGCTGCCCTGGGGTTAAACAACAGAAACAGACTGGACATCAGAGGAAATATAAATTATGCAGATTGCTGCACTATACAACATACAATAAACTGGTACATGATGAGCCATGCTAGAAATAGCAGCCAAATTTTCCTCAAATCACTTCCACCCTCTTAAATATGGAAGGACACATTAGATAATGTATTCTTACATATTCCTAGAGACAGGATGGTCATGGCTGGAATTCTTTTGATCATAGGTTTCGTCGGTCAAAGTGTTCAGTGTAGTCCTCAACTAGACCAAGACATGGCATGACTGAAGCACTGAATCTGTGCATCACAGTTGTTTGACTAACTACTTAGATACCATAAGTCTGCCCAATCAGGGCAACACAAAAACCACTGCAATAACAACATTCTAATAACATCTATCTTAATCATCCCACTAATTTTCTGACAACACCCATCTTAATTATACCAGACTTTTTAACAATACCAATCAAATACAAACTCACCAGCATTATCAAAATCAAAGCCAACATGATTTTTTTCTGTGACATTGCTTTCATCGTTATGTTGGGTACCACGGAGATCAGTTTTATCTGACTGTATACAGCTCTCAACAATCAAACTGTCCTTATTAGCAGTAAACAAGCTACTGTTCACAGAACTCTCAAGTAATTTTGAGCTATTTGTCTCAGAACATGTTTGTCTTCTAGAAAATGTGCTTGAAGTATTGAAAGAGGAGTCATTTGTTTTTTTAAGATTATTAATAGACGAGATTTGGGGTTGATGACAATCATCAAAACAAAACACTTTTTGCACTTCACTTTTCCTTACATTTTCCATTGCATTTCCAATATTAAAGAGTTTATTTTGCAGTTTTGCCAAATGATTAGTTGTCATAATCAGCTTAGGTTTTTCAGTTTGTGTTTTGTTATCCTGTATATCATTTTCTGACAATTTCTCTGCATTATTACATGATATTGATGTTTGATCTGCATCGCCCTTAATTGCACTTTGTTCTTGTACTGCTATATTAAGGCAATTTGTTTTATCTGGAAGCTGTACTGAAAGTGGCATTATTTCCTCATTTAAGTGAACAAAATTTTCTTTATACTTTCCAGATAAACTAGAACTAGAAAGAGGCATAGATGCTTTTGTCTTTATGGAATCCTTTTCTGTTAAATGTAATCCTTCCGAATGTGAAGCAGAACTCTGAGAATTTCCTACATTAAACGATTGTATAATACCACTTGTATTCATACTCATATAAAGTATATGTTTTTTCTGTGATGGTATCACAGCAACATCCTGGGTTTTTTCTACAAGTATTTCTTCTTTATTCTTTTTGTCCTTTACATTAGTAACTTCTAATGAACTGTGTGTTTCTATATGTAGATTTTCCTCTCCACAATTTTCAGATGAATCTAACAATTCAAAATTACTGTTATTTGAAGATAAAACAGTTTTATTTTCAGTCAATTCTGGAAATCCAACAGCTTTCTCTTTTGTTTTAATTTTTAAAATATTAACTTCATTTGCATTTGTTCCATTTAAATTAGTATTAGAAGGTTTCAGGTTTCCATTGCTAATACTGTCATGAGTAGGTGACGGATCTAAGGGATCAGACAAACATGAAGTTGTCATTTGAGATTCAGAAACATTAACGTTTTTGATTGGAGGCTCAGCTGCTTTAATGCTGCATATATGTATATATATGTGTGTTTGTGTTTGTCTCCGTATCTGTCTGTTTACCTCCCGTATTCTAGCGGTTCGTCAATAGGGACCGATAGAATAAGTACCAGACTTAACATAAGTTCTTGGGTCGATCTGATCGATTAAAATTCTCCATGGCTGCAGTCACAATGACTGAAACAAGTAAAAGAATGTGTGTGTGCATGTGTAATTTAAAATTTTTAGTGCAATTTTCTAAAGAATTTTATTATACAATAAAAATTTTGTTTGAATTTGTTGAATTTTCTTCATTTATTAATTAATTTTGTTATTTTAATTTTATTCCAGCTGATATGGGTTTTGCTCGTTTATTCAACAATCCATTAAAACCTCTAGCAGACCTAGATCCTGTGGTTGTGACTTTTTGGTACAGAGCACCAGAATTATTATTAGGAGCGAGACATTACAGAAAAGCAATTGGTAGGTTAATGAACTGGATTCTCTTTGTTCTGTTTAACCCTTTTGATACCCAACCCGCCTGAAACTATCCCTGTTTCTATGATAAAAAACCGTTTGTTTTAAATTGTCACCTTCCATTATAATTTTACGTAAGATCTTTTTGTTAAGTTATGTTCCAAACACCAACTTAATAATGAGAAAGTTAGTTATTTTACCAAATCCCTCCAAATTCTTGATTATTTTCGGCATCAATTGAAAATCATAGACAGTGCATTTCATTAGAAATATGGTAACGAAAGGGTTAAGTGGTTTATTCCAGCAGTTTCATTTGCTTTTACAGCTATAACATCCAGAAAACGAGGTTTTATTTTTAATACATTATGACGTAAAACACTAATAGATTGATGCTTGGTCTCTCCAACAGAGGGCCAAAAAAGCTCTTGAAAAGCAGCAAGAGAAACTGAGAAAATACAAACAGACCTAATTTGGGTATCAACCTCATCAGTCTAGAAAGGCCTTCCCTGGTGAACTTACGGAAAAGAAGAAACACAACTAAACTTCGACATGCACGAAATAATGAGAAGATTTTTATTAATTATACTGAAGAACTCATTGATTGCTAAGATGAAGAAATGGTTAAAGTTGAAAAACACGGGATCAAGATAATCAAAGGAAAGAGGGTGGTTGTAGAAGTATGGGATTAAAAGTAAAAGACTATGAGGTGTGAAAGTGAAGTGATATTGAGAAATATCTTGTCTGGAATTGTCCAGACTGAACTTTCTAATACATTCTTGAAATCTTCTGGCCAAATGTGGGCTACTACTAACCAGCATCTTCATCACCACCACTACTACTACTACTACTACTAAAAATAATAATGATAATTCTTTCTAATATTGGCACAAGGCCAGAAATTTTTAGGGGAGGGGTAAGTCGATTAAATCGACCCTAGTACTTCCCTGGTACTTTGTTTATCAACACCAGATGGAGGAAAGGCAAAGTTGGCCTCGGTGGGGTTTGAACTCAGAGCGTAGCGAGCCGGAACGAATACTGCAAGGCATTCTTTCCGACGTGCTAACGATACAGCCAATCCACCACCCTTATCATAATAATAATAATAATATCAATAATAATTGTTTATTTTATATTTTATTTTATGGACATGAAGCTTAAACTTTTAAGGGTAGGTGTATTTCAGAAGTTGTGATGTTATTCATGCCATTCCCAACATGAAGAATGTGAAATGGCTTCATTGTAGAATCTAAACTGGGTCATAGATTTGGTTTGTCAGATGCTCTACTTCCACTCTATGACCCTCACCAAAACATATGATTTCTAACTGACTCACTAGATCACACATTTTGGGGCAAGCATGGTTGTGTGGTTAAGAAGTTTGTGTCATAACCACATGATCCTGGGATCTATTCAACTGCGTGGCAGCACCTTGGGCAAGTGTCGTCTACTGTCTACTATAGCCTCGGGCTGACCAATGCCTTGTGAGTGAAATTGGTGGACAGAAACTGTATAGAAGCCTGTCGTATATGTATGTGTGTGTATGTGAGTGTGTGTGTGTATATGTGCGTGTTTGCGCTTGTCTCCACAAAGTCTTCGTTGTTGACATCGCTTGGCTTCTGGTGCTTGTTTGTTTACATGCCGTGTATAACAACTGGCCAGTGGATCAGCTCTTCAACAGTTACAGATCCATGGAAAAACTACCTTATTTCCAAAAATATGTAAAAGGTTAGCAACAGGAAGGGCATCCGGCGGTAGAATACTGCTCTGAAAGCAAAATTCGGCCAATCCATGCCAGCATGGAAAAACAGACGTAACGACAAAACTATTTGACTGGTATAATGTTTTATGAACACTGAGTGCGATGAAATGTAGAGTTGACCCCCACTGGCATGAATTATGAACTTGGAACAGAGGCCAAAAGTATATTATAGAAATGGTAACTTACAGTCTGCAGCAGTGAAATTTGGTAATGAATCATAGCTTTTTTCTTGTGTCATGATAGAAGACATGATGTCAATATAGTAGGAGAAAGGTGTAACACGTAAACCACGCACAACCACATCGGAGAGATGGTATGGGTAAAGCATGAGATGTTCACGACTATAGCACAGGAGTTCTTCGTAGTAACGGCGCTCATCTTTACGAAATGTTTTCACTGTAAAATAAACGTACATATGCAGATTAGAAGAGGAAAAAAAAAAAATTGAAAAGTAAAAAGATCAAAACAAGGAAAAAGGTAAAAAGATATATAATATAACACATCATGTGATCTCCTCTTCTTGACACATCTATGACATATCTACACTGCTACTACTCTTACTATCTTCTACCAACACCCAGTAGGTGGCTACCACTACTATCTTTCTCACATTCCTCTTTACCTTCCAATCACTGCTTCCCCCATCACACCTATACCCATACTCTTTTCATTCCACCCTCTCGGTCATCACTCACCTTCTATTGTAAAGTGGTTGGCGATCGGAGACAACAGAAGGTAGAGAGGACTCTTTAGTCGTGTCGAGGACATGACAACATTTCTAGTGTTGGTGCAACGATAAAATGCATCCAGTACACTCTGTAAAAGTGGATGGTGATAGGAAGGGCATCCAGCCATAGAAACCAAGCCAAATGAAATGTACGAGCGAATGAGGGCCACTAACCTGCCTAAGATAATAGTGACTTCAAATAGAAAATGACTTGGACTGAAATCCGTCAAACCAATGCCAGCATGGAAAGTGGACGTAAATGATGATGATGACGTCACACAGCCTAAATGGAATTTGTTTTACTCAAAAATTTATAATAATAACAATTTCTCATATTGTTACATGCAAATTTTTTTTTTTTGGGGGGGGGGGGTATAGTCTACTTCATCGACCCAGTACTTCACTGGTACTTATTTTATTGACTCCCCTCCCCGGAAGGACAAGACAACCTCTATAGAGCTGGTATCACGAAAAAATGCACCCAGTACACTCTGTAAAGTGGTTGGTGAATGAATGGAGATAACGTAGAGTAGAGAGGACTTTTTAGTCTTGCAGAGGATATGACAACCTCTCTAGTGCTGGTGCCACGATAATATGCACTTAGTATACTCTGTAAATTAGTTGGCAATAGGAAGGGCATTCCACAATTTATTGTAGGTAAATAAACTATACATTATATTTTTTCCCGTATTATAGTTTTGAATATTTTAATGGAAATTTCATCTAAGCATATATATATGCAGTATTGATAAAACACAGCTTGCGACTTATATGTGAATCATGTACTGAGCCAAGAATGTTGTATGTAAAATAAGGGTGCGACTTATCTACTGGTGCAATTTATACACGAGTATATATGGTATGTAAATGTATCCCTTGTTTGTTTACATACTTATTTTTGTTGCTCTCGCTGAAATGAATAGCCATCATCAGCTGCAGTAAACAGACCACCTTGTAGGGCAGGCAATGTTTGGGAACCTTTTCTAGTCCCTTCCAAGTAATTTAGGTGAGCAGTGCTCTCCTTAAACAAGGCTGCTCAGACACAGGAGATTGCACCCAATTCATCTTAATGAAAACGATGTTAAGATAAATCTCCTGCTGCCTATTGTGCAGGTTTGTTACTATATGCTTCCAACTCATCAAGTCTGCATACTTCACTACACACCCAACACCAAAGGACTTTGAAGGACCAGCATGGATAATAGTGGTTTTGAGAGTCATAAAGTATTGCAATGTTAGAAAGTACCTGTATATCATAGAGATTATAGTGATAGACGCTTGTACAACGCAAATACCACTCTGTAAGTATCAGCTACCATGACCCAGTGACAAGAAAAGACCAAGATGAATGGTGGAAACATCAACCGCAGGTATTGTATTAGAGTTTCCTTCTCCTAGTCTTAAACAACTAAGGCTACCAACAAGACAATGGGTGGTTTGAATTTTGAGTTTTCCATCTCCTAGATGGATGTTTGCACTAGAACTGGGGGTCTATCACTCCCAGTGGTCTTACTGTGTGCTCAGTATTACATATATATATATATATATAGTCCCTCGCATTCAAGGATGACCTGGTATAATCATATACCATGCTCTCACTAAGGGTTTTAGGTGCACATGCAGTCACGAGCAGACATAGACACCCTCTCAGCCCTCCCACCCGTGACCCAGCGGAACATCAGGGGATGTGACAGCTGGAGGGGGGAGAGAAGGCCGCACCAGCAGAGCTGCTGGTACTCATTTTCAGCTGAGTCGACTGGAGCAATGTGAAGTAAAGTGCCTTGCTCAAGGACTCAACGCTTGTCCCACATCGAGAATTGAACTCATGATCAAAAGATCATGGGCCCAGTAGCCTAACCACTAGGCCACGTGCCTTCACACACACACACACACACACACATATATAATACATTCA
>JAOPJM010001971.1:5485283-5501870 GCA_027124095.1 Muusoctopus leioderma | reverse complement strand
TCATCATCATCATCATCATCATCATCATCATCATCATCATCATCATCATCATCATCATCATCATCATCATCATAATTACTACTACTGCTACTACTGAATACTTTCTCTTCATGATCTGTTTTTCATTCTCTGTGCGTTGCATGCGAGAAAGTGTTTAATATACTTTTTCCTGTATATTGTTATCATTATTTCACAAAATCCCGGAAGCTAAATGATGAAAAGCTTCGTAGAGCTTTTAGCGGGGTTCGTTTGACTAACTTGAGATTGCAAATAGGTTTAGCAAATGGCAAGTTGTCGCACGGATGTTTGGTAGTGGACTGTCAATTTTGGCGGAAAAAGCCCCGACGGTATATAAACATGGTTAAATAATCTAAATGGAACAAAATGCTGAAACGGGAATGTCCGGAAGGTGACACTGGTCGTAAAATAATCGATCTCTCGATAGATAGATAGATAAATAAATAAATAAATAAATAAATATACATATAAATAAATATATAAATGTAATCAACAAAAATCTCGTTTTCCAGTTACCAGTCCACTTAGCGTCATTACAACTGAGACATGTCTGTTAGAGATAGTTGACTTTTGCTAAATTATTGATGCAATTCGGAAAGGCAGTCTATGGTGATTTTGGTGATGTGGCAAGCGTCCTGTTTCAGCTGACACAGTATCGACACGACGACGAGAACAAAAGGAAAGTAAAGTACAAAAAAAAAAAAGAACTCGGAATAAAAAGAGCTGTTCCCTATGGGAAATCTACCGATAGTGTTCCATTAGGCTGACATCAATAATAGCAAAGGATGGAACATTGTTGGATTAAACCAAACCAACAGTCAGAACATAATGTTCATTGCAAGTGACTTCCATTAAATTTACAGAGGAATTGATAATGGCTATCCGGATAAGGTGTTGGCCGATTGAAGGAAATGCGATTTTACATCCCGTGCCTTTGTTTTCTACACAATCATCATGTAGAAAACACTGAAGCAGAATAATTGTGCCAACAAGCCAGTCCTTACGTAGTTTGCTCGACAGCTAGAAATAGCAACCAAATCCCCCTCCAATCACACCCTACCTTCTAAAAAACGGGAAGACACATTGGATATTTTCATCCATGTAAAAAAAAATACAAAAGAAAAACCCAGAACGGTCATGGTAACTGAAACAACTTTGATCAGGATTACCCAGGGGCTAAACAACAACAACAACAACAACAACAACAACATTAAAATCGTCTGCCAATAACCTATTTTGCTGAGTAAGTATAACATTGACGAAAATAGATAAAATGTCCGATATATTAACGGTTCGACAAACGGAGATCGATAAAATATGTACCATACTGAATATTTGAGTCGATACGATCGACAAAAATCCTTGAATGTAGTGCCCCAGCAAGGCTACCGTTCAATGACTGGATTCAGTAAAATAATAAGTTTAACTTTTAAAAGAGGTATGGAAGTGGAAGCAGCAATGAAGTATGGATGCAGCAACATTTTAGAAACATTGAACGAAAACTCTACAGATTAACACATGGACAAATGACCATAACATATATCAAAGAATCATATTGTAGTATTATTGTAGTTTCCTTATACATAACTCCAGTTTCAAAGCAATAATTTGTTCATACTTCATTAAAGTTCCAATATCAGAAATACTATCCTGTGATATTGTACTTGAAGATATTTCAATTTCAATATTAGTTCAGTCGGTGTTTATTCAAAAGTAATATCTGTAGTTCATATAAGTAATTTATTTTACCAATATACATATATATATATTATTAACGATGTTAAAATTGTCGTTACATAAGAAACAAAGCCATTTAAACAAAAATAGATATGTGGGAAAAATATAATTAATATTTTGTATTAAAGCGAGTTCCATCGAGCAAAGACGTTAGCTCAGATTGAATCGAGACTCCTAAGTAGATCCAATGAGCATTTGAAGCCATTTCAATTTACGTAAGTCCCCAATGTCTTCGGTATAGAAATAAACGTCACGATATCCCAAGTTTTCTCCCTTCATATTTATCTATAATCAATAAGAAACTAATAATTCGTAACCATATATTCGCAAGTGCCAAGTTATTCTTTGAGCCTTACGCAGAATTCAATCACCTACGCCGTTAGTTCCATTCGAAAAGGCATTGCTGTTACAATTTTCCATTTCATCTACCTTTGATATACGATTTGCTAAAATCGTTGTGCATAGTAAGAAGTACTGTACACCGAGAACTGACGAGACTTTTCGATATACTGTATATAATACCTAACGCGTGTAATTCTATGTATTACGAAAAATAAGTGACAAGTTTATGTCCTTGATTTAAAATAATTAGGCCTTCAATTTCATGTGAAACACTTGTGTTTTCATTGTGATCTTTTATTGAATTTACTAACAAGCTATTGATTAAATATTACCTGAGACGAAAAGATTCCATCATCACGGTATCCTCTTTGATGGGATCGGAGAGGAGGAAGATCAATCGTTTTTAACAGGGATCAATGACTATTTTATGGTGAATTTCTTTATTCATTTTCTTTCTCAACCTAATAATCTCAAAATCTAAAGCTCTTTTGCGACGAATTCTTTCAAGTGACGCTGAAGGCAACTAGTGACAAATGCTACATTACTTTGGAATTGCCGAGTCACCATAATTAAGATTTGTGTGTATTAAACGGGTAGTTGAAATTATTGGATTTTTAGTCGAACTGGCAAAAGAATGGTTTGTTCTGTTCGTTTTTTTTTGTTTCTAGAGGAAGTTTTCACAAGTATCTAATATTCTAGTGAACCATTAAAAAGTATCATCAAAACAAGAGAGAAAACTATATATATATATATATATATACGTATACTGAGAGTGAGAATGTAGCTTTCCCACTGTGTAATCAACTACTTTTTGTCATGTCTATTCAGTCATGTTTCTCGAGAAAAACAACAATGAATACTTCAAATATTGAAGGGAATGAAGGAAGATTGAACGGCGGGTAAAATAAAACAAGGAGCAAATATACTTAAGATGTGAAGTCAATATTGAAAAGACACTATTAATGTTTTCTCTTTTATAAGAAAAAGTAACTCGTCATTAAAGAAGCCACCTTGCGCAGGTGTCCTCCGAGAGTAAATAATTATTTAGACTATTCCCAAAAGACTTTTAGAATAACAAAAAAGTAACAAAAACAAAACAAAACATAAGCTTGTTTTGATTTTCATAAAATTCTTTACAAAACAGTGAGTCAATTACATTTTACTAGACTAATAGCCTAATAGCCAAAACGATATTCTCAAAGGAGACGAGGAAACAAGTCAGTGTGTTTTGTAAATGGTCTTTCAATATCACCACAGGGAATAAAGATTTTCTACAAACAACTGATTGATACGAACTTAGATAATTGCACAGACACAATCCCAATCACGAACACACACACACAGATACACGCGCGCGTAGAAACACATATACACTAGCACACACACATCCATAAACCCACACGGATACACATACATGCACACACGCATTTCAGTGTCCTACTGTTCATCCTTTTATAGAAAGAGACAGATCAAATTTCTACACATATGTCGAGGTCACCGAATACTGTACAATGTGAAAAGGAAAAGTCTGATTGAATATTCATGTCAACATATGTGTTGGAAATTACAAAGTGTAATGCATGACAAGTGGTTCTATCATTCCACACTACACATAATCTTGCAGCGGGCATTGTAAATTTAGGGACAACTTGATTGAAACTGTAGTAACAAGTGTAGGATTCTCGAATTCCTACTTAAATGGGTACCATTTCATAGAGATGCCATATTGCAAACAGTACAGGAACTAGTTAGTTTAATTATCACATACTGAAATATTATTGGTTTCTTTTGACATACAAAGGCTCTATATAGAAATGGGGAAATGAGACTCTTGGAAATCTATACTTTTTTCCAAAGTCATTGTTAACGTAAGTGAGCAGAAATGAATGACTTCAATCAGAATCTGTTGCTTTACGGCTGGACCTCATTATCTTGGAAATATATTCAAATGTTCTCACTTAGCAAAGCAGAACAAATATCACACAACATTCAGACTGAAGTGGTAAGGTACAAGTATCATCCTGATCAATTCCAGAATAGCTAATTCTGAAACGTGATTGGAACGATTCTATATTACATAGTTAGATATTTGTTCAAATCAGGGAGAAAGAAGTCCTAACCGGAGAGATGGTCTGTATTGAAAAACCTTTGGGATCATTGTTAGAAAGCTAAATTGCAAAGATTTATTGCTTTGAGAGAATGAATGAAAAATCTTAAATACACTGTACGATAATTACCAGTGTACTGGAGTTAATTCGAGATCGAAACGATAACCTGAAGAAGGGAATCGGGAGAAGTATACAATTTCGGAAAGGTAAACAGTAAAGACACTCCAAGAATGATCCCAGTGGGGAGTAAGAATCACGTGAAACAGTTGTGGGATGGGAAAGCTATTGACGCCATGTTGAATTACGTGGCCACAAGCAATTGTCAAGCTAGAATACAATCTGGTTGCGCATCTTTGCCTCGATGTTTCATTAGTTATAAAGCTTAGACGGGAACATATACTAAAGGTGACTCATATACTACTGTTGAATATATGCTGATGGTGACTCAGCAGCTGGGAAACATATATTGCTAGAAAGCAGTACACATTGTTGTATGTGATATCAGCTGAAAAAATATAGAATATAATCCAACAGATTATGATAGAAAACTCACCTTATGCAAAAGAAATGTTAGTGGAAACAAATGTTGTCAGCCGAAGAAATAATTGAATACGAACGAATTATCTAAGATTGAGGAAACTGGAAATAAGTAACTATAGTGTTCATATATTGAGTACAGTTACATCTACATTGGAAACTACCAGATATGATACACACGAGAATATACTGAGGTACCGGATACAGACATATTCACTGAATGTTATGTGATTGCAAAGAGAAAGAGGGGATATAAATACAGACTTTCTTATGTAGCTTGATACGTAAAATCGAAAATTATGAGCGTCACAAATGGATAACCACCCAATAGTTGCAACCACAGAAACGCTAGAGGATAGAATGATATAGCTTAGGTGCATAGCATTATTACAAAGATACAGATATTTGACGAAGCAAGACATGAACACTATATTCGGAAAATCCGTAGGCTGGTCATTTATGTCTAATCATAGAAAAGAATACACAAAACCACCAAACAGGAAAACGTTTCGAAATAAATATCTCCATAGAGAAGTAATAAGAGAGATAGGTTACACCATAATTAATATGATAAGCCATATTCAATGTCCTCATCTCAATCAAAGAACTTGAAAACTACGATCCGATCTTATCAATTTGATAAAAAGGTAAAATTGCGACACCACACCAACGTTTTTTCAAAACCCTCCGGAAACACCCATATTAAACCTTTCAAACAATCCCCAAACATCCACATACTTGCTGACACAGCGAAGAATATATATGAACTTAATGACGTACCATACCCTAAATGTTTTTTCAGAAAACATTACTAAAACCTATCAGGAAAACAGTTCCACCACTTATAACATCATACATTTAGAAGCGAAACATCTAGCCTCCAAACTAAATATAGATGACGGTGTCGGCCACCTCATCATGCGCAAAACCGTATGAAACCCTTAAATATCACAAGGCAAATTTTCTCTCCGACCCTAGGTGCAGGTTGATAAATCCATCCGGAAATGCATTGCGTTTAGTAAGTAAGGAAATTCCAGATGCGATTAGAGTAACTTATTAAAAATACTACGAGATTAGCACAATATAACAGCAGCCCCACTGTCATTATGTGTTTGAACATTATAGAAAACAAAACACTCTTCCGATTTACCCAATTCAAGATAGTGGACCTTTAGCCATTTATATCTAAATCCATTCCCTTGAAATCCTTGGAATACAGGAGAATATTTACAAGCATATTGGGTAATATATGTCAAGGTAATAATTATTTCTAATATTGGCAGAAGGCCAGAAATTTAGGGGAGGGTTACGTCGATTATATCGACCCAAAACCTGACTGGTACTTTGTTTATCGACACCAGATGGATGAAAGGCAAAGTTGGCCTCGGCGGGGTTTGAACTCAGAGCATAGCTAGCCGGAACGATTGCTTCAAGGCATTCTGTCAGTCCACCATCCTCTATATGTCAGGATAATGATGAATGCTAGGAAGTAGCTCTTATACCACGACCATTTCTACTGGTTCAAAAATAAGGGTGACTCTTTGTTCGAAGTTTCCATAGGGAACTACGACTGAGCGGAAATATCGATCTTGTGGTATTCAGTAGAGGAAAATTTGTTGATTCCATTCCATACGTGTTCTTTATTATGGTATTTCCATGTCTCTTTTCGTAGAAGTAGATTTTCTAACGTACACGTTTGATAAAGTCCTCTGTTGTTTAAAGTAGTAGTTTAAAGTAAATTTGTTTTTTGGACGGATAGGTATATTTTTGGAAGGGAAGGTAACTGAATATGACTGCATCGTTAAATCTTCAGTGTGGACTTGAAAGCACTCACCTCGTAAAGAGGAGCTGATTGTTATCTTAATGTACTAAAAATGTAAGTAAACACATACACTCGAAAAGGGACTCAATACGAATGTAAAATCGAAGTACTTTTTTTGGGGGGGGGGGGGGTAAAGGGGATAGTGACTTCGAAGTTTCACCGCTATCGGTTTGTCAAACTGTAAATTAAGAATTATTTGACAGGGATTTATGTAGTAACTAAGGAAAACCAAGAAGAGATAAGGAAGCCTGTAATTGGATGTTTGAATTCGAGAGGTGGCGGGAATAGTTGAAGGATAGAAGTGTAAAGAAAGAGAAAAGTGTGACACTTGCTCAAAGTCCTGTGCAATGGGATTGAACTCGGTACCACGTATTTGCGCAGCAAACTTTTTTATGGAAATACATACGTGGTCATATCCATATGATTTTTGTCTCGCTGTGAAATTATGCCCACCATAACCTACTATATATACATGTGTGTGCGTGCGCGCACGCGCCTGCGTGTGTGTGTGTGTGTATATATATATATATATGTGTATGTTTGTGTGTATAAATTTAACTATATATATATATATATATATATCTGATGACCCAGCGTGATAGCCCCGTCTGGAGAAACACCGGAGTCATAGAAGACTGAAACCGGATTAAATATATAATATATATATATATATATGTGTGTGTATGTATACATACATTATATATATATATATATATATATATATACAATTTATATATATATAATTATGTTTTTCTTTGAGATTTATTTAAGTTCTTCTTCACGATATTCTAGCCGGTCGCTAACAAAGTGACAGGACTTTTTGAGTTAAAACAGGTCCCGGAGTTTGTAAATATGTGATTGAGTTAGTGTGTGTATGTACGTAGGTGTATGCACCTGCACTTATGTTCTGTGTGAACATGTCACTTCAGTACATAGGTATTTGTGCGTGCATGATTACTCATTACATATGTGTCTTTGTAGATGACCTATGCACACATGTGATTGTGTGCATTATGTATGTATGTATGTATGTATGCATGCATGCATGTATGTATGTATATCTATCTCTATATATACATATATATACGTGATATATATATATATATATATATATATATATATACGTGATATATATATATATATATATATATATGTAACTTATTAATCTGCATAATTTATATGATTCTCACCTATTCTCGATTCGAACCTAATTGATTATCAACTAGAATCATGTTTTGGAGAGATCAATGTTAGATTAGAACAATTGATTGATTATTAGTTGACAGCTTTTAACAAGCCATACTCCTTAATTAATGTGGAATTTCTAGACGCTTGCTCTGAAATTGTGTTATCACTGCAGTTAACCACCCTACACTGATGACTCTCTTCTATCTTGAGAGAATATATATATATGTCTTCTATATAAGAGAAATGATTGGCGAGAATTGCACAGTGAGAATAACACATTGATCCATAAAGAAACGGGCTTTTATTATTAGTTGCTTCCAATTTTAAATTATATATATGTGCACTATATACATATTTCATACATATTTAATATGTTCGAGTGTTTGAAGAATTGCTGTGTTAACAGAAGTGTTAAACTGCCGTGCTACATTACAAGATGCCTTTATTTGATTTAGTTATTTTCCATTCGTTGTTTCAAATTCCGCTGGGGGTGATTTCGCTAGGGACGATGTCATAATTCACATTATCGTTTATAATCCTGTAGGAACCGGTTCCACACGATACTGCTTCATCAAATTGATATGAATTATTAAGCTTTAAATATGGTGAAAGTGAAATATTTTTGTGTGAAAACACCTCAAGAACCTATGTTACTTACCTGTAAATTTCATAATAAATAATCTGCAAACATTCGTTTTCTGTGAGTATTTTCTGCTGAATTGTTATAGGACTAAGCACATTATTGCAGGATGTTAAGGATTAATATTGAAATCATTGCAATATGGCATACATTGTTCGGTAGAGAGGATATGTCGATTTATTAGAATTAGTGGAAGTATTCGGAGTATCATTACTTATTTATGGTTTATTAAGTGGGGGAAGTCTATGACATTTCAAGGACCTTCAAGAAGGTGGAGAGCAGGAGAGGAAGAAACCACAACTCATGGTATGCTGAAGTACAGAGAAGCATGTTAACATATAGTTATCCTCAGAACGGAGAGTTGGTCCGAATGCTTGCATCAGAGTGAACTCCGCTAAAGGCACCGAAATGGCCAGATATAAAAAAAAATCATTTTCATTTTGTTTACTCTTCTCTTTCTTGTTATAACTGACTTCAGTTTTAAGGTGGAGATATATTAATTTTTAGTTATGCCTATTATGTTTATGAAGTTTCTATATTATTGGGGGTTTTCTGGAGACATTAATTCTGGATAATGCTGTCTATTTAAGTATGACATGGGAAAGAATTTCCGGCGTAAACATGTGTAAACATGTGTAAACAGTGTAAACAATTGTACACGGCGTTGCTGATGTAAGCCTAGCACCTATTTGACAGCTAGACGAATTGAGACATTGTGTAATAATTATCTTAGCCACGGACAAAAATACAGTGCCATTAATGCGATATGCACTATTAACATTGATGTCAACACTTTTAATACTAAATTAATTCACCTGTCAGCGAATCGTCACTGTCTGTTTGTTTGTGTTGGAAAACATATTTCACGAATTAAATGGTTTCAGCGTTGTTTATCTCTATTAATGTTGGCGTGATTATGACCAGGGTCAATAAGAATATAGCTGAGACGTAAAGGTATAAACTTTTGTCAGATTAATGCCATTTCCAAGAACACTAGCGTTGCAGAGAAAAATTAAATACCTTCAGCTGGATACAGAATCGGCATAGTAGTCTCGTCTTGCCTAACATACAATTAAGAAGTCGCTATAAAACATATATAAGTTGCTTTATCTAATAGATATTTTTATCAGTATATCGCACCTATATCTTGTTTTCTATTATCAAAATATTATTTTTCTAGAAAACAATAATATTGTTGTTTCTATAGGAACAAAACAACCGATTTATCGGTGAGTAAAAGTGATATTTTTCACCATTCTTGCATTTTTGAAAGGCACTAACAGAAATATTAAAGTGAATTTGCTTCTTGTGTAAAAAGGATAATGGCTTGAAAGAATTGAGTGGAAACTTTGAAGTAACATTTGGTTTATTTTAACGAGACTTAAAGGCCCTATATTTCAAAGAAAGTGAAAACGAGTACCCTCTTACATGTTGAAGAGTATTAGCGTCGTATGAGAAGTAAAATGGATATCAACGAGTACTTCCAAATATGCAGGAGTTTCAGATTTTCCTATACGGCACAGAGAAATAGATAGCAAAATCTTATAGCATTCATATTTTTTCATCTTGTTGTCAGGATCGGAAAAGGAATTTAAATCGGTCATTGATTATTTTGCTTGGAGGCATCCGACATAAATTGAAGAAACATCAGTTGCTTTTTGGTTTGACACACGAGATCAATATTTTAGGGAGAAGCGGGTTTGAGACATTGTTATATTAATTCATTTCTGTTGTTTCCGTTACCTCAATAAAAGTTCAATATTGGAATTCAAGTTGAAGTAACAGAATGGCTTCCACTCGAATTGACCAGAGATTTCAAACTTCTGGTGAGAACTGGGGCATGAGAACCGTGCCTCGGGTAAGTTTGGTAGAGTAAATTTGTATTCCATTCGCAATATGGTTCCACGTCGAAGACGCTAGTCTACTGGATCCTTAATTCTTTTTTAAGGACAGTAGCATGCTTACTGAGTCTCTTGTATATAATTATACATTTATTTTGTCTTAGAACTAAAGTCAAATATTTTAGAGAATACACAACTGAAATATATATCATCATATATTTCAACAGATCTCTTGTGCTTACATCAATTTGAAACACTGATTTCGTACATTGGCGAAAGGACACAAGTTTGTAAGAGATGAGTATAGTCAATTAAATGAACTCTAGAATATGATTGCCTGGTAATTAGTTTATCGACCTCAGGTAAGATTTGAGCTCAAAACCTAAATGGGTTACACTAATTATTCTACAGATATTTTATTCGGAGACTACCGATTTTGGTACTAAATTACTTTAATCTGAATTAATGTTGGTGTAGAATATATTTTAAATAAGGACAGGGAATGGCAATCATAGCTTTTCTAATTAGTACTGTAAGTGGAAAGTAATTTCTAGCACTTATTTTATTAACATCAGGAGGATGTAAGGTAAAGTGTAAAGGTAACCTTGATGGGATGTGAACTAAGAATGCATCATTGATGATGTCTAACATTTGGGATGAAGGGTATAGTCGATTATATAGACCTTAGCACTCCACTGGTACTTTTTTTATCGACCACGGAAAGATGAAACGGAAAGTTCACCTGAGCGGGATTCGAAACTAGAACGTCAATAAACGTAATCTAAATAATGTGTGGTAATTATAGATTCTGCCAATTCAGTGCACTTGAATGGGAAGTAACATTGAAATAACCTTTGTTTAAACAGTGTGCCTTTATATATGTGTGCTACTTTAAGCTATGTTTCAATAACATACGGATGGGGTCCACAAAATGTATTGGTAATGTAGATGATTAAATGATTGAGGAGAACCAACGGGATATTTAATATATATATGAAAATGAAATTGTTAATCTTGAATTTATAAAGTTGTAGTCTGTATTTTATGTCATATGTTAACAAGTCAATAAATTAAACAGAATCTTAACGGTAGCGAAATCAAGTTATCTGTCACCATCCAATAACCCGTATGACGTATCATTGTTCCAATTTATTAAACAGTCTGTTTTGGTTTTGCACATGTTTTCAGCATCCTTCATTCAGTACCTCCGCTAATATGACTTAGTGTCGAACTATAAGGAACTAAAATGCATTTGCTGAAATAGAAGACCTTTCGTGTAAATAATGCTTTCTTTTTATTAGCTACTGAGAACAATTTACATCCATTGTCATTCATGCAAAATATATATGAGACGTTCAAATCGAGCTGACAGACAAGTGGGGTGAGAGAAACAAGTTTTATAAAAACGGTCGAGTGGTAGAAGACGTTATACAATTACAGAATAAAAAATTATAAAAATATAGTTTCATAATAAAATAATTATAGCCGATAGGAGACCATTCCCGTCATTGCACATGAGCTAGATCTAAACTATAATGATTCATCCATTATGAATCTTAACGAATATAATAAATTCATTTCAATATGAGTCCATGTTTCACAATTATAGAGTACTTATTGTATATCATTGAAAATACCTTACATAATTATTTCTGTTCACTGGACACAAATACAACTATCTTATTGAAAAGGTATATAGTGAACTGAATTGATCAGGATATTGCTGGTATATATGTTATACACCATACAAGAATGAAAGATAAAGCAAACTAGAGCAGTGTTTCAGTTTAGAAAATATATGTTCGAAACTAAATACTCCAATTTAAATAGTGTAATAATCTACCGTTTCTGCTTCACTACGGCTTTTGTTTTGTATAATTATAATTGTTATAAAGGATAATGAGATATATATTTACTAGAACCATAATTAAATTATAATGGGCATTGACATCTTCGAAGTGTAGATGTGCTGCGCTGTTGAATGCTTTGAACTGATGTTCCAGAATCATAGGAAAACTGCTGAATTTGTTTGTGACTCTACACTAAGCTAAAGTGATTATGTGAATAGAAAATGACATACAGACATGTTTTGTAAGTATAGTTTTATTTATTTTATTGGGGGGGGGGGGATTTTTCTTCTTCTGATGTATACTGATTTATTCAAGAGATAGGACCAAGCAATTAGATTTACTTTAAATCTATATATTATCTCCCGAAGAGATCACGATTTCTTGTTGCTTGTGGTTGGCACGAAAAGTTACCAATTCGTGACTTCTGGCAACAATAAAATATCCTTCATTCAATAACTTACGTGAATATCGCGTGGAGAGGACATAAAAAAACTACTGCTGTGCATAGAATGTGAAAATTCTAATGGAAATAATCATTGTAAATAATTGATAGAGTGTTGAAGCGTCTTTATATATGTATATATATATATATATGTATATATATATATATATGTATATATATATATATACATATATATATATTTGTAAGAACTTTGCGTCTTAAGAAATTTGTAAATGTTCACATTATTAATGTTAACTGATGAAATTTGATTATATTCTAGAGACAGATATTCTCCTAATGAAACAGAGACAGTAAGCAACGTGTACTCATTAACAATTGGAGAAGAAAAAAACTTCAACACTAGTACCATAAGAAAAATTGTATATGTGAGAAACCATACTTAAATCAAGAAATATACTTTTGCGAAACAAATTATTCGTGCATATGTAAATCTGTTTTAGATTAATGTAACAGATGCACTGTTGCAACTGGGTGAATGGATCAGTTATCGGAATTTGGGGTAAAGTATGGACCGCTTATACACATCTTCCCACTTTCCCCCAAAAAATACTTTTGAATTTTGCAAATTACCCCTTGCAGTGTATAGTTACCGCACATACAGTCACTTGGCATTTGCAAGAGACAGGTACTATTATCAAAATGTATGAGTATTACTCAAGCTTTCAGTACTGAATTGAATTTCTCATTCATCCATGGGGCATGATAGATGCCATCACTCTGTGACCTGCTTTAAATCAATCCAATAACCATTAATGCATTTAGTGGTTATATTTTCCAAAATGTAAAGAACAAATAATTTAATTAATTTTACTTTATATCAGGCCACATATTACTGCTTATAAGTGGATGAGAACTCTTGAAGTTAGATTCATTATTCCGGCATGCCTTTTTATATATCTGTATATATTTTATTAAAAGTTACGAAACGATGCTTTATGTTGTGGAAGCGATAGCCAACACGGAATCAGGAGGGAATTTTAGCAGCTTTGTTCTATTCCACAACATTCTGATTTCAAATCCTGCTGGGGTCAACTTTGCTTTTTATCCTTTCGATGTATATAAAATGGTATATTTCTGGGTTTGGTAACAACACGATAATAATAATTACAAAATTATTATAGCAATATATAGAGTTGCAGAAAATCATAATGAATAATTAAAATTCAGTAATTATTAGCAAAGGAAGGGTGGTTGATTGGCGGAATCGGTAGAGCGGTGGATAAAAGTCTTTGCATTATTTAGTTACCTCAGTTTTACGTTCTGGGTTCAAACGCCACCGAGATCGACTAAGGTTTTCATCCTTGCGGGGTCGATAAAATAAGTACTAGCGTAGATCTGATAGACTATACCCATCAATAAAATGCGAGGCCTTGTTCCTATGTTAGATCTCAGTAATTATTAGCTCCGATTTATAGGAGATGGATATATGCTGATATGAAGCTGATACTTTGCCTAATACAATTAGTAGCATAGGTTAAATGAATTGGCTAGGAGAAGATATCCAAATTAGATGCCTGCTTCTGTTCACCATTCACGTCCTGGCAAAATCTAAACAAATACACTATGTCCATATTTCAGTGATGATGGTTTTCCCCAAACCCGATTACGGGGCTGGTTCACTAGAAGACAGTTTGTTGTCATGTACGGATTTAAAGAAGAAATACATTCGAGTTGTTTCCCACTACCTTCTTCAGGTTCACGGGAGTATATGAACTATGTATCGCAAGCCAAATAAACACTCGACAATTATATAGTACTGCTGTTTGCAACGCTGAACAAGTCTACCATGGGGTTTATATTTTGAGATGGGAGTTAAATTTCGCTCATACTTATATAACTTTGCGAAATATTCGCCATATGCTTTAATCAGGTAATATATACACATTCATAGCTTAATTATATTCTTCTGCAGATCGATATTTCCCTTCTTAGCATTATGTATGAAAATATATCGATGTTATCTCCCTGGAAAATATCGATAGTTATATAGATTTAATGTGTTTGTGTTGGGGACATTTTTTTTTTAGGATAACAATCTGTACAATTCAAGAATAGAAATGGGTTCGCGAAATTACCCCCACTGAGTACTGAATTCTATCTCTATCGTTTCTGCTGACCAACACCTAATACTAATGATTTAAGGATCCAACGAGCGAGCCTCTACAAGGTTGCTTGAAATGCTAGAAATAGCAACCAAATTTCCCTAAAATCCCACCCTACTGCCTTAAAAATAGAAAGGGTACATTGGACAATATAATCCTAAATATGCAAAAAGAAAGGTTGTTTGTGGCTGGAACAACTTTGACCATAGTCCTGCTCAATGAGGGATGACCTGGGGCTAAACAACATCAACCATTAAGGATTTAAGAGAGCGAACATATTTAGAGGTGAAAATATGAATTTCCTATATTGTACCTTGGTGGTTTTAAGCCGTCAAATCCTCTCAATCACAATGTTGACTTCTTATTCAAGGAGAGATACATTCTAAATGATTGCTTGTGTTGAGGCTTTTGAGAACTTTATGAAACACCAATATAGAGTGAATATATGGGCAATTCGGCATTCAACTAACATTTCTAACTTTGATTTATGAGGGAATTACAACGCGGTCTCTATTCCATAATACATTGTCTATATAGCTGACATTTCGGCATTTAACCCCCTAGACTGAGCATTGTGAAATTACATTACTATACTTTTAGATATTCGGATATCGCGTTGTCGTTTAAGGTTGTCGCATCGCCATTTTAGCCTTCTTCTTACGACAGAAATTCGTGAGGATAAAAATCCTTAAGTAGGTTTTCCTTGCAAATATTGTGTTAGCAACGTACGGCTTCCTAGACAGAGGAAGGGAGAGAATCTCGTTAAAATCTCCATCCATCCAACTGCCCAGATAGATGCTGAATAGTAGTAGTAATTTTGTTTTTCTTTTTTTAATTCCATTCTCCTATCCTTCATGGCTCCCCGTCTGTCTAAACGTTTTTTTGTACGTAGTTAAAATAGTCGGACGACTTTCTTTTTACGGTGGAGAGTGTGAGAATATCTCGCTAAAATCCTTTCCCATGCAACTGCTCAGATATTGAATGACAGGAGTATTTTTTCTTCTTTTTTTCTTCTGCACTTCTCTTCTTCATGGTTTCTTATCTGGCCAAAGTGAAAGTCTTTCTCGAGGCTATGGGCCCATTAGGCCGGAGCTTATCTCGGTTTCCGTGGCGTTAAGCGACTGAGAGTACAAAACCACATTTGAACGGGACGCCACTCCTTCAGAGATTTAGCCCCCAGGTATTGCTGGTACTCATTTTCAGCTGCATAGACTTGGGCAGCGTAGAATAAAGTACCTTAATCAAGGACACAACGAGCCACCTTGTCTGGGAATCGAAACCTTGACCTTATGATCGTGAGCTCAACCACCTAACAACTTGGCCACGTGCCTTCACTACATCTAAATATCAGTTATCTTTAAAATTTCTTGTATAAAGTGTGTGTACTAAATTGCTTAATACAAACCCTACTGTATCTCTTGATAATGTTCCAACTATTTTAACTACATACACACATCCGTTTATCCAGGCGGGGAGCCACGAAGAAGGGAAGAGTGAAATAAATAAAAGATAAAGACGAGAAAAACAAAATTGCTACTACCATTCAATATCTGTGATGGCGGTTAAAAAGAACATTCGACGAGATATACTACCTGGACTGGAAAAACGAAGTCGTACGCTACAAAGAAAAAACTGTTTAGGGATTTTTATTCACACGAGATTTGCCGAAGGAAGTGCACGAAGCTAAGCTGTCGTTACGACAAACTAGAACGACACAGCGAAATCTGGAGAATATCTTAAGTCCAATAATTTCACACCACTATGTCTGGGGTATTGTACACAGATACATCAGCTATATAGTCAATGTTCTATGGAAAACAAATTAATACAACCCCGTACTGTGTAGCTTTATTAATTCATTTGAAGTAGAAGATTCTATATGTATATATATGGTTTCTACAAGTTCTAAGAAGTAGAAGATTCTATATGTATATATATG
>JAOPJM010001971.1:5198962-5209117 GCA_027124095.1 Muusoctopus leioderma | reverse complement strand
TACATACATACATACATACATACATACATACATACATACATACATACATACATACATACATGCATACATACATACATGCATACACACCTAAGAAGAACTAAAATCTCAAACGATGAATACATACATTTTTACGTTGATAAAAGACACACTCAGTTAATGTTGACATTTATTAACTATATCTGGAGCGAATATTCACAGCAGAGTAATGTTTCTACCTTTTGGCAACTAAACACCTTTATATATTCCCTTTCCACACTCTCAAGTAGTATCTTCAGGATACTGAAGAAGTAAACAAAAGCAAAACGATAATAAATGGCCATCATGGATTTGGAAAAGAGACAAAATGATCGTTGGTCTACATAAGACTAGTAGCTCTGTGGTGATATTTATCCAATTAAAATAAGCAAATGTCTACACTTCTCACCGGCACAAATTCAAAGATGAAATAGAAGAAGAAAATGTTTCCAGATAATAAAAAGAGAACAATTGAATATAAATTGATCGCCTCCAAACAGGAGTTAAAAGCTGTCATTGAGAAACTCCATCTTAAGTAGAAAGTAGCTGAGAGAAAAATGCTAAAGAAGAAATTCAATCGGAATCGATCAGCAGTGTACAGGGGGGAGAGGAGAGTCAGTAAAAATCACAGTATGCTTTCAAAAGCATACTATACCAACGGTGATATCTTTAGGATAGGAATGCACTAGGGAAAGACTTGATTCTCGGCTATTGGTACACATATCTGACCTTCTGTAGTGGGTACCATACAGGCATTAACCAAGCAAGGTCTCAGTGGGGATATAAATATACCAAGCTGGCTGGTATTAGCAGAAACATATATGATACCAAAACGCAAAGCCCCTAACGTGGCAATGAACTACCGACTAATTGGATCCCAGACTCACATGCATAAAATATATACACAGCGTGTCTGAATCTTTCCTCTGGGATTACTGTGATCGTAACAATATCATTATATGTTCGGATCTGCAAAGGAGAGACAAATCAATGTCACCCACACCTTTTTAGTCGATGACCTGAAGCTGTATTTAGGTAATTTTACAACAACAAGAGACAGATAGAGATGGTCACAAAATGTTTACGGGACATAAGAATGGAGAATGGTCAGGACACGTGTTCATATTTCGTAGTCAATCAGGGAAATATTGTTGACCAGAGGAAGAACATGGATATCAATATTCTTTCCTAACTCCAATAACGTATGTTAGAAGTATTTCGGAATTTATGAAAATATTGCGTACGTTTGGGCTGTGAGTAAAGCTACAGTGACAAAGGAATACTTCAGCAGACTTCGGAAGTCAAAGATATGGAAATCAGAGCTGTTCGCATTTAATAAGACCATATCCCATAATGCTTTTACACCTCCATATATGCAAACATTAACTCACATATTCAGAAATCCCTCGAATTGTCTTGACTCAAACAAACAAACCCCTGTCCCTTTGATAGTGAGAGGCTGGAATTCTGCGAAGGAGAACTTAGATAAATTTCAAAGAATAACAACACAGTATTGTTAGTTGTATGTGTGTTGGTAAGAATAGCCAGAGCTGACTAAATCGATGGGGGTTCTTAAGGGTTGGAATGCTAAGAATGCCTGTGATTATCAGATGATACACCATTTGAGACTTCTGAGACATAAACACTCGGTTAATCTTTGCTATATTGTCGCAGAAAACTGCAGTTAGCTGAATTTATTGTCGGCTAAAATGCCGAAATATCCATATTACAACTTCTTTATTCATATCCTTGCTTATCAATACCCAGCTTTAAACTTTGCCTTTCGTTTCTTTCAGATTTTTTCCTTCGTTATCGCTTTCTTTTATCATTTATGTTACAGCTGCAAGTATTTCATTCTCGCTTTTCTCAACAATTACTTCTAACATATTATCATCTAGAGGTTGTATGCCTCATTATTTCACACACCTCTATTTTGTTACTAGTTAGTTAGAGAAGGAGGGACTATGCCCATACCCATGACTTTTTGTAAGCATTTCCAGTTGATGATCAGTTTGAATATCTATAGATCGACTTCTGCTAGAAGTTGTTATTGTTTAGCCCCAGATCAGCCCAAATCGAGTAGACCTATGAACAAAGGCATTCCAGCCGTAACCATCACGTTTGTTTTCTTATGTGCAGTGAACCCAGGACCCCATTATCCAACGTGTCGTTTTTCAAGACGGTAGGGTATGATTTGAGGAAGATTTGGAAGCTATTTCTAGGAGGCTCCATCGTTGACTCGGTTGCGGGAAGTGAATCCCAGGTGGTAACAATTCTTGTAAGGAATGATTGGGCAATATGTTAAGTGCAGGATGTGGAGGAGAGAGACACAACGCACTATGGACCAAGGTCATGGGTGTATCGATGAGCAGCCGGCTAGTTCTGAGGAGCAGAAACTGTTGTGGAAGCAGCAGAAAATGTAAAAAGAAGAAACGTTGTGCAAAGCAACAGGAACGAAAATACCATGAACAATATAAAGCAACAAAAGCAACATCAGTGACAACTAATATATTAAGGTGTATTATGTCTTCTATATCATTTCTCTCCCCACGAACAATTTGCCTTACAATTATTGTGGCGGTCGTTCTTTAGCAAGTACGACAGCTTTGTTAGTTCGGTATCAGTGGTGAAAAAAATATGGTAGTTTATATTTAAAGCGCTAATGACTCGGGGTTTATCTCTCCAACAAAACTCTGAACATCATCTTCAAGTATTATTTGAAGAGGACAGTATATGGTGTTGGATATATCTTGCACTGGGGTAACGTTTATGAAAGGCAGATCTGACCGGCAGGAATGTTGTATATAAATCGGATGATTCCACACAGGATTCGATTAATGGCATGAATGTAATCTAGTATATGAGAGTGTAGTGCAGTGTGGTTTCGAGTAGTGTAGTGTGGTATAGGGTACTGTAGTGTGATTTGGTGCAGTGTCGTCAAGTGTAATGTGACATGTGTTGTGTCGTGTAGTGTAGTGTGGTATAGTGTAGTGAAGTGCAATGTGGTATGTGTTATGTCGTGTAGTGCAGTGTGGTGTAGTGCAGTGCCATGTAGTGTAATAAACACGGCGGAATGGTTAAAACGTTTGCTTGTTAATCATGAGGCCACTGATATACCATAGTCTAGAACCGACACAAGAACCTATATATGAAAATAGTAGATGAAAACTGTGTGGAAATCCGTCTGATGGTTTGTAAGTATAATTCAAAGGGCTAGCCTTGTCACACACGGTGTCACGCTGATTCT
This sequence comes from Muusoctopus leioderma, assembly GCA_027124095.1. Taxonomy (NCBI): domain Eukaryota; kingdom Metazoa; phylum Mollusca; class Cephalopoda; order Octopoda; family Octopodidae; genus Muusoctopus; species Muusoctopus leioderma. The sequence continues at coordinate 5,205,855 of JAOPJM010001971.1, read as the reverse complement.
ATTTGAGCATTAAGTTAACCAATACTATGAGTAGGAAATTACGTTGACTTAACAATTGGAACATTCATCGTCGAAACTGATGAAAGATCATTCGGTCTAGAAGTATAAAAGTGCAGTTTAGCCTAGTGTTATGCAGTTATTGTGCAGTCAATGTAATAATGTAGTCTTTGAATTAGTTCCAATATTTTTACGATTTAAACCAAGATTCTTTTATGTTTCAAGGCAAACCCATATTCCAATATACCAAGATTGAAATATTCTTAAATTAAATGTTTGAGTTATTGTCCTCCTGTCTGGCATACTTTTGTTACTGGAACTGTGCCAGACTGTTACCAATCTTACTGCTGATGGTAACAGTCTGTAAACCCAGTAAATGTTGGTGTTAATGATACGTGGAGGGATAATGCTACCAAAATCATTGTGATCTTTCACAACCTTACAGTCATCATCATCTTGGTTCATAACATAATCATCACGTCATCATCACCATTATTATCATCGTCGTCGTCATCATCATCATCATCATCATCATCATCATCATTATCATCATCATCATCGTCATCATCATCACACCACCACTATGAACTTTATCATCGTTATCATCATCATCGTTGTTGTTGTTATTAACGTCATCGACATTGTCGGCATCATCATCACCATCATCATCATCATCATCAACCATCACCATCATCATCATCATCATCATCATCATCTCCATCATCATCATCATCATCATCATCATCATCATCATCACCGTCGTCGTCATCGTCATAGTCATCGTCATCATCATCATCAGCAGCAGCAACAGTACGTCATAGTCGCAGTTGCTGCTGTGGTCTACATCATAGAACGTGCGGGGCATAACACGAACATGAACTAAATGTATAAAATGTCTTACAAACGGGGAAGAAGTACTCAATTTATAAAAATAACTTCAGCTTCTAATTAAATATACAGGAATGTTATTAGGGGCTGAAGCTTCTAATAATATATGTGTGCTTGAAGAGGGGTAAGTTTAGTATTTCTTTTATGTGCAGCTGCCCAATTTGTTAGCAATACTGAGAACTATTAAACATATCATGACTGACGAAACCTTGTTACAAGGGAAAACTGCAGCAGTTATATCCCATTTTTAATTAGACGTTGCAGTAGTCTTAGAGCGAATTTGATATTTGCTTGGTTCCTTGAATTTATTGATATCGCATGAACTTTATAAAATATCAATTAGTGTACCTTATACTGTGTGTCCAGAAAATTTCGCTGCACTTTCGTAAGAATAAGTAAACATTCGGTATTAATTATTAATTAATTCAATTTCACCTAATTATACTTAAAATTGATTACTGAACTGCATTGATTATAAATGGAAACAGTTTGATATGTTTAATTAATTCGTTAATTAAACTAAATCTAACTAAATTTATTGTTCATTTTACAGTTGTGTTAATAAGAATATTATAGTAATGAAAATTAGGTTAATAATTTGGCATCTATCCTACTTATAGGTATCTAATTTATCCAAAATCGGATGAACCGTTCTGGATACCTCTATAGTCACAGAATAACTATCACAGCAATGATATTATACAGTCATTGTTTCATTAACAGCATGATACAGAATATTATTACATTACTATTTGATGCAGCAATCATGATATTACAATATGATACGTTTATTATCATATCGACCTTATGACACACATCACTCATCCGATTATATAATATTAGTTATTACCTACTCTGTCTCATATAACAGTTATCTCACAACAACCGCATAATACAGTCATTATTGTACCAACTGTATGGTACGGTAATCATGAAACAAACAATCATCATACAAACGTATGACACAAAGATTATCACATCACTTTGTTGCACCGTTCGTAATGTATGGCAGCCAATGTGCCAATGAGAGCCCCTTTCAAGCCAATGAGAGAGCCTCTACGTGTTCGCTCGAGCTGCTAAAAATAGCAGCCAAATCTCCCACACATCGCACTTTACCGTCTGCTCGATCAAGGCTAACCTGAGGTGAAGTAACATCTACAAGAACATATGACAGTATTTGCAAAATTATCCTCCTAATTGGAGGATAAATCAATTATGTCAAGTAAGTGTGATATGAAGTTTCCTCCTTGGTTGAGGATTTAGAAGAATTGGCAGTTATTAATCGTCATTGTATCAAGTTATTGTCAGGTGTTGATACGTAACTGATAAGTTATTTGATTCTCCACTCAAAGTCAGTGAAGTATATGAAGTAACAGACGCTGTTCTCCCATAAACTAATTTCCAATTTGTATTAGTGATGTAAGTTCCAGCCCGAAGTTCCTCCACCATGCAAAGCATTTTCTCAAATATCACTAACCATGCGAACACTATTTTCTCACGGAATTTTCTCGTGTGATTCGATCTGACTCCTACTCTTCTTCCGTGTTCTTTAGTGATCCAGAAAGTGGAATCAGGTTAGTTTATATTGCCATAACCAAGATTAACATAGACTATAAAACACAATATAATGTATATAGAAACTGATGGTTTGTAAAAGATGCAGAAAAATAAAATGTTTGAAAAGGTTATCCTGGACAATCTGTAAGAAATTTGTGGGCAGTGAGTTGTGCAAAAAAAAAATAGAAATGATTTATAAAGTGAGTGCTAAACGGCTTCTTTGGTGTGTAAATCTTTCCGCAAGCTTATTCTACAACGTAACACAGTTTTCGAAAATCAAAAAAAGAACTTATAGACACAATCCAATAAAATATTGCGAAACCTATGAACTGTGCAAACGCATGGGATTCCAAGCATTTGAAAGTAACAAGAGAATTATAGTTATCGAATTACCATTACATGACGACTGATAATTGATCGAAATAACGTCACTAGGTTCGTGAGAAATAGGAGCATTTGCAACATAATACTAATATATGACTTGTGAATAGGAAAGGAAAAATACCTGAAATCCGAAGTAAATTTACTTAATGAAGACTAGTGCAAAGAACTCTGGAAAAAAAAACCGAATCTGAAACTGTAAACAAATGGACAATATGGAGGAAGAAAATATCACAGTTTTAACATAAGAAATAAGAATAAGGAATGTAGCAGAGAGGAGAAACTTCTGATTAAATTTAGAAACAAGTGCCTTCCTTTAACCAGTCCTGGAAAAATCGAACCAAAAAAACCTGCATCTTATATATATGGACGAAGACTTTCAGCAGTATAAAACGGAGCATACCAACACCATTTATGGAAAGGTAGAGAACATGGAACATATAACATAGCTGTATTCTATAATTGCAATGGTACCACCAAAGATTGTGAATGTATTTAGAAAAGTGAATAGACCGTAAATGTAGGTTTTGTTATATAAATGAAAGGTTAACAAAGAAAAATGAGTTTAAGAAAACTGATTGTAAATGGAAAATAATGAAATTATACAAACATTGGAGAGAAAAACAAACGAAGCATAATAAAAGAAAATTAGATTCGATATAGCAACAATTTAGGAAACACAAGTATTAAAATTCTGGACTGGTATATGAAAAAAAAGAAAGCGTAATATCAATATAGCCATGAATAGAAAATATCTGTGAAAATAAAATAAACAAACTGGCATATGCAGACAACGTTAGAATCAGTCAGAAAATATTGTAGGATAAACTGACAAAATATTGTAGGATACATTGACGAACATACTGGCATATGCAGACAACGTCAGAAAATATAGTAGGATAAGTTGACAAAATAGAAACTATGTTCTGCATTGGGGGTTCATGGTATTTACAATTATTGTTAGAAGAGGTTAAGTTCTAGTTGGAAATTAATATGCCCTGAAATGTGCCATACAGAACTGTGCCATACAGAAAGTCAAAATGGCCGCATGCGACCCGCAGGATGCAATTGCCCATGACTCTTCTAGAGCTTTAAAGCATATTTGTAAATATTCGCTTAAAGAATTTATAAATAAGGTATCATAATTATTTACCTTCTAGATTAAGAGAGTAATATGTTAGATTCTATTTACAAGAAAATCTACACCCGATAATGGCTAGTCCATAGATGTAACTTTTCTTGAGTGAGGTAAACATCCCAATAGAGAGGGAACGTAATAAAAGCGGAAGAAATACCTAGAGTCTTTTCATTACCACTTGAACCTGTACAATAAAGTTATTATAAATTAGAAGAGGCTACCGTCATTAGGTCATGAACTAGATATAATAGGGAAGCGTAGTATGTTAACAAGAAATGAACATAGATTACATATGCAAAGAATAAAGTAGTGAAGAGGCTAAACCAGATGTATTCTTAGAAAGAATAAAATCAGTGGAACCTAGAGAAAATGAAATTTATAGATGTCTTGGTTGTGAGCAAGGTGAAATATTGCACACAAAATAATAATGATTCTGGCTGAAATCATAATTTGAAGGAACGCGATGCATACATTCAAATTATAATGAAAATACTCTAAATCTTTATGGATAACAAATTGCAGGGTACGTGAGAAATTTGGTTCAGTTAACCTGATCGAAATCATTAATAACCACTCAAAGAAAACTTCGTATTTAGGAGACAAGTAATTAATGAAAGGTTGCACAGAAGAATCGTATGAAACAAATGTGAGTGAAATACGCAACACGTATAGAAGGAAACAAATGATAGAGTGTCGTGTTGTATGACTGTGTTGAAGTGTCAATGAAACAGAATAGCCCAGAAGGTAATAGTGGAGTAGAAACTGCTATTCCGTTAAACCTCAAGTAGGACATGTTGTCATGTTCTGCTTAGGATGTGCGGAGTCCTGTAATGAAGAAATGAAAGTAAATGGGTAAAAGGAATAGTTAATGGAAATATAATTGTTAGAAACAGAATAACTGATGTTTACAGAGTACAAGAATAAAACTTCAACAATGATATGTAACATTTTGGGATTTTAAAGGTCATGGCTGGCAACATTTAATATGGATGCCTGTAAAATGTAACCTACAAGACCCTACAAGCCAAAGGTAGATCAAGGAAGATGGTAATCATGATGGAGAAGATTTCATGAGTGGTCAAGTAATGCAAAAAATGTACGAAACTATTATCAATTTCAGAATATGTAGTATGTGCTCTAGGAAGCGTTACGTAATATATGAGAGAATGTTGTATGGCTTTAGATGTAATGTGAGTCAAGCAAGACAATCTAAATGTTAACGAACACAGTATGGTATAATACATAGTTGGACATACTGACTATAGTCACTGGAGTAGCCACAGTGGTTTGGTAGAATCATTAGAGCGTCAGACAAACTGCCTTAAGGTATTTGTTCCAGCTCTTTAAGTTCTGAGTTCAAATCCCGCTGAAGTCAACGTTGCCTTTTATCCTTCCGGGATCGATAAACAAAGTAACTGTCAGGTACTATGCCGATTGATACACCTCCCCTCACAATTCTGGCCTTGTGCCTATATTAGAAACGATTATTATTGCGTTTTATTCGTATTTTCGGTGAAAAATTACAATGACAATACATTGAATTCGATTGAAATATAATCGATTATATAAAGAGCCTTTCGGTGGAGGGCTCTTCATCAAAGATCAGTATCTACTTAGATTCATATCCTACAATTCATTTGTTTTATATATATAAAGCTTGCTAAGTGTGTTTTATAAATATCGTTATGTAATACTAATTGAATTTCAATTGGTCTTATTTAACTTTATAATCAGTGATTTAACAAATGGAGGTTTGAGGAACATCCGTACATATAACATGGCCGATATTTTCGGATGCAGTATGTTCAGAAATTATACACAACACTCCAGTATGCAATATTCTATTGCGTGAACTCTCGAGGAGAAATATTTCCATCTTCCATTCAGTTTCCACAGAAACTTGTTTCTATATAAATTTCTATATATTTCTATATATTCTATATATTCAGTGCAACTTGTTTTTTTTATATATATATATATCAAGTAATGATTACAGTAGACATGAACAATGTGAGGGTATAAGTAGCAGATAGAAATTACGATTCCCTCTTAATTTTGTACATCAGTAAACAATTCATATTATAGCTATTGTGGGTATTTTGTTTGTTTGTTTGGATCAGATGGGAGAAACAATGATATCATATAGTATAGCACACAGTTGTTTTGTTGTTAATTTGACTACTTCTTTGTTGGGGGGAATTCTGCGTGCGTTACAGAGAAAAATGTCCATGATTTTCACCCATCGATTATCGATTTTTGTCTATTAAATAGCTAGTCATGAATACTTACAATATAGTCTGAGAATTGTTGATGGTGGTGGTGGTGGTACTTGTTCATCACCATCACAGTTCTCAGGTAAACCTGAAAGCATTTAATGAAAGCGTGAATTTTGTAAATGCCGTACTGAATAATTTTGATCATTTACATCATAAATGGGAAATTACGAACAAAAGTATGTGTATAGAGTATATAATATAAAGATTGGTATGGATTGCTGATAAATGGCAGAACTGATAGAATTCCGAACAGTAATGGTAGGAAGAGAAATATAAAAGATGGTAACGAATAGAGACACACTGGGCACGGTAACATTACATCCACACTGTAAACTGTAAACGTCTACTTAATATTCTATCCTAGATTGGATACAGAAAATTGAAACCGCTCCTCACCTCATTCACTCTTTCTAACTACATCTCTCTCTCTCTCTCTTTATCTCTCTCTCTCTCTCTCTCTCACTCTCCATTACTCACCATCTTCTGTAGACTCTCTTTCTTCCTCTGTCCATTAATTGATTGATCTCCCAATTATTTCTTTGATCAACGAAATTATGACAAACATCAGAATCACCATAGTAATAATAATAATAATGATAATAATAATAATAATAATAATAATGATAATAATAATAATAATAATAATAATAATAATA
>JAOPJM010001971.1:4742314-4753425 GCA_027124095.1 Muusoctopus leioderma | reverse complement strand
ATCTATGTGTGTGTAATGTGTACATTTTGTTTCTGAGTTTGTGTTGAAATATTTAAAATGTAAAGATAAAAAGAAAGTCTTTAGATGGATGCTAATTGGGTGAAAGTTCACTTAAAGTTGAGTGTATCAACTGAGAAAGCAGGGTTGCATCTCTAGTGGGGATAGCATTACCAATGGGACGAGTTTAGTGTGCTTCCGGCTATCTCATATAAAATAGAAAGGCGATGCAGTGAGCCGAAGATATCCTGTGAAGTACGTTCTCTTTGAATTTTTACCCTGAGGTAGGAAACGTATCCGCTCTTGTCTCTTGATATGTCTTTGATTTTATAAATATATATATAAATATATATGAACATTTTATGCCTCTGCACCGGGATTTTTTTTATAGCTGAGAGTGAAGAAACACTATTTGAGTGAACGGTGAGAAGAGACCTAACGAAAGTCGTTCTTTTCTAATGACAGTTTTTAGTTTAGTTCATGTTGTTATTGTTGTTATTGTTCACCTTGTATTTTTTTTACTTCCGTTTTTGTTGTTGTTGTTTACTCACCAACGGTGTACATTTCCTGTGGTGTATGTGTGTGTGTGTGATTTCGCGATTTCTTTTGAAGTACATCAATTTGGGCGGCGGGGGGGGGGGGCACTTGTGAAATACATGATTCTGAGTAGCCTTTCAAATGTAGAATTAAAGCAATATCTCTTCTGATCACATTTATGGTTCAATATTAAAAGACTAAATTTAATCTCCTTGGGTATCGATCACTTTTTGAAATATTTTTTTGCGTTATTCACTTCTGATACACCGCATATTGATAGAAATAAAATAAAAACCTGCTCACCCGAATCTGAAGTAAAGCTGTTAGGTTTTATATCATATAACATCCTTCTGTCACCAAAAATCTATTTCCCCCCCCCCCCCACCCCCTACCCGTCTTCGTCCTCTTTTTCTCGCTTTTTCTCTCTTCATTTGTCACTGATAATTTTACTTTCTGAAACAAAACAAACAAAAAAATCCGTTGAATATTACAAATGTCGAAAATATTCCATCAATAATGCCCAAACGATGCTGGCATCAAGTTTAAAAACCCCACAAGGCAGGACCGCTACAAAGATCTTGTGCACATCACATAACCACATTACGACAAAAACGTTTTTACCTCAACTGGTCCTGCTCTATTCAACATTGTCCCGAAAGAAATCAAGGAAGAAAAAGATCCCATAAATTTCAAACGGTATCTGGACAAATTCCTACACAAGAAATACCAGATAAATTACCATCATCCGGGTACGTTTCGACCAACAACAACTCCCTACTCACGTAGGCTATGGTATCCCCCCAAAAATATGACTTAAAAAGACTTCACCAGGTGGTGCTATTAAGTTAGAAATGGCCGAAATACTATCAAAGTTATCAAAGTTAAATCATATTTCAATAACTGACGGGAGACGTATTTAAATTTTCTCTGCTAAATCGTCACAAGAAAATAGTAAATCGGTCCATGTAGATTTGTCAGGAATACGACATCGATTGAACGACAGTTAATCCTCCCCGATTGAACATACCCAAACTTCACGAATTTTACTGATAGATCAGATTATTGTGGATTTGCTTATGAGCGATTAACCATTGAAATCAGTTCGCCTCGCCACTAGCATTCGATGTATCTGCCATACAAACGTCAACTACATCTGCCGTTGAATGGAATGGAATGAATTGACTGAACACAAAGGCGTCCTTTCTACTAGAACTTCTACAACATCAAAACGTTGGCTGTGTACACTAATATATTCCCCTGAATAAAGAAGAGAAACCTACAGAGACTGCTTCAATTTACATACGTGCACATATAATAGCCTGTATGTTCTTTTATTCTTTTATTCTTGTATTCTTTTATTCTTTTATCATTTTTACTTGTTTCAGTCATTTGACTGCGGCCATGCTGGGGCACCATCTTGGAGGGTTTTAGTCGATATGATCGACCCCAGTACTTACTTTTTAAGTCTGGTACTTATTCGATTCGTCTCTATTGCCGAACCGCTAACGTTACGGGAGATAAACAAACAGACAGATACGGAGACAAACACAAACACATAGACGCACACACGCACATATATATATATATACATATATAAATATATACGACGGGCTTCTGCACAGTTTCCGTCTACCAAATTCACTTAGAAAGCATTGGCCGGCCCGAGGCTATAGTAGAAGACACTTGCCCAAGGTGCTACGCAGTGGGACTGAACCCGAAACCACGTGGTTGCGAAGCGAACTCCTTAAACACGTTCACATCTTGCCAGAGTTGACTTTGCCTTTCGTTCAAAAAGGGTCAATTTAAGTATACTAAGATTAGCCTCCACCACTATTTCCTAGGTCTTCCCCCTTCTACAGGTTCCTTCCACTTTGGATCACTTGGCACTTTCTTTTACTCAACTTTCATCCACATCACATCATATCTGTACTAGTACAGTCTCTCTTCTCTTGCACACTCTTATACCCAGTTTATCTCTCAACAGACTTGTACCCCGCCATTCATTCACACTAACATTACCTCATCCAGTGAAACATGCTCGCCTCATTTCTTTCCAGCCTTCGCACGTCCTCCACATTCACGTTTTTCGTTAACCATGTAATACTACACTTCATTCATACACAAGCATCATACCATCTGCCCTTCTTCACTCAGAGAACGAATCCTTTTGTTGCCAGCAGGTATTAGCACTCTGAACATTTACCACTCCATTCTTACTGTGTTTACATAACACCCACCTCCACTGCTACTTAGGTAACAGAAGTTGTCAACTACTTCTCAGGAACCTTCCAGGCATTTGAAGGAATTCATTTCATGGGTGCCCTTACAGCTAACTATTCCTCTGTATCAGCTATATACAAAATCCTTCTCCGTCGACCTCCTGCCTGTGATCTCACAGCATTTCTTTAACCCTTTCGGTACAGGAGTCGTCAATAAGCGATTCTGCGCCCAATTGAGTTCCGGTAGTCGTCAATAAGCGAATAACGGTTTGCATATGAAATATGCCCCCCTTCTTACATGGAAAAGATGGTATATATGTCCCTTTTTTTTCACGTATATTTGAACATTTGTGATGCTTTGATTGGCTTACTGAGTATACACATTGTTTTGCGTACCGAAAGGGTTAAGCGCTCATAATCTAGATTAGATACACCATATGGAACTTCTACCTACTCCTTTCCTGCAGAGTGAACATGGCCACACAGTCCTGTCTCCTTTCCTGCAGAGTGAACATGGCCACACAGTCCTGTCTCCTTTCCTGCTAACTAAAACTGTGGTGTTTGACAGGTTTACTTTGAGGCCTCTCCGTCCTAGACTTTGCTCCCATGTTTCGAATTTTTTTATTCTTCAACAAATTCATCCGTGAGAACTAGGTCATTGGTTGGTATTCAGAAGTTTCCACAGACAGCCAGTCGTGAACTCATCTATTATAACGTGGAGAACTATAATAAAGAGGAGAGGCTGAGGAGATTGGGACCTGATGGACACATATTTTTGCACACTAAATTCCTTGCTGAACTCACTAACTCTCTCACAAGCCAAGCCATTCTTCTACACCTGGTTTTCTTAACAACCACAGACCACAGTACCTTTCTCCACGTCAATGAATGCTAGGTAAGCGAAGAACTTCTCCTGTAGTTGTCCCACTAGGGAGAGAGGAATCAGTGTCACCGTACCTGCATCTCATCTAAGCTAATTCTCTTTCTAATTAGTTGTGCTGTAATCTGGTCCACCAATTTGATGCCTCTGTAGTTGCTCCTTTCTAGAGTATCTCCCCCTTTGCCCTTGTAGTAGGAGTTGATGATGATGACTGCTATACCAGTCATTCGGGGTGACACCTACTGATTCACTATACAAATTATTAGTGCGTACGTACGTATTACTCTAAACAATTGTACATATTTGTTCAGGTACTGTGTGTCTCTACAACTTGGTTGCTATGTCTACAAGAGAAAACAAAACTCTCTATATATAAATATATCTGCATATATATATCAATACAATATGGTTGTGGTGTTCAGGTACTGGGTTGCTGAACACATAGTAATGAGTTCAAACCTCACTACAGCCAATGATTTTGCCTTCCACCTCTCCAGAGGTGAAATATAAGCACTGGTATTTGAAGCAGGCTGATATATTTGACTTTGCCTCTGGCTCAAAATGACAACACCACCTTTTTCTCACACCGAGACGAAGGACAATACCCTAAACTTTAGATTCTACATTCCTCCTCATGGCAAATGAACCTATTGAACTTTTCTATTGATGCACAACATTACCAGTTTCCATTGTTTACACTGAAGGAAAGTTGGCATTGCGCCTTTCACAAGTAATCCATAAACTATTTAGCAACACACACACACAGACAGAGAGAGAGAGAGAGAGAGAGAGAGTTTTACATCTGCCTTTGAGAACCACTAATAACTAGAGTTGATAAGTTACTAGTGTTAGCTGTTAGTATGTTGCTACTAGTACTGTAGTACTATATCCATGATGGTCAAAACAACAACAACAACAACCCACTCAATCAGCATCATCGTTTTTACGTCCGTTTTTCCATGCTAGCATGGGTTGGACGGAGATTTCTTGAGGCAGCATTTTACAGTCGGATGCCCTTCCTGTCACCAATCATACTGATTCAGTATAAATATATGTATGTATTTATAAATCAATACGAGTTAACTTACCATGTGGGTTATCATTGGTTTTGCGGTCTCACACTTCAGGCCCTGCTTATTTCCACATAGTATAAAGAAATATAGGAAATATTTTAAAAAAATATTTTTTCAACCTTCCATTTCCGTCAAGGGGAATAACTCGTCTTCAGGATTTAAATGTAATATTGAAGTAGCTGGTGGGGTAGGGGAGGAGACGATGTATTTGTTTGAAGTTGAGGGGGAACAAAAAATGTATGCATGATTAAGGGAGACTAACCACCATCAATGGGGTGAGGAACATAATAGCGGTAGGGGAAGGAGAAGATGGGTGTAGGAAGGAAAAAATAAAAATAAAATAGGTGAATGATAGGAGGAAAGATCAAAGAAAGTCTGAGGTGAAGCAATATGAGATGTCTGTGCATATATGTTCTAGTCAGGTAACGGTGGTGTTTCCCAGTTGTGTAATAGGTGCTTCAAAGTGTCTGCATTTTCCGAATACCTCTGATCTGGTATTTAAATAGAGGTCTTGTTTATGAAGGTTTTTTGAAGATTTTTCTCTTCTTTGCTGGTCACATGTCACAAAAGGTGTGACCTTTTATATATATATGTCCTCTACCATTTGAACCTCATCAATCATACAACCTATTTCATCATAACCACCAGATAGAAGAAATTTGCCTGACCCTCCTTGTCAAAGGAAGGTGGAGAGCTGATCTTCACAATGGACTTGTCTGACAGCTGGATCCATTCCACATGTGATAATACACCACCAAAGTGGCATAGGCGTTCTACATAACCTTTCAGCAATAGCTTCCTTTCAACTCATTTCTTAGTATGACTAGCCACCTTGGTTGTCACCTTATCCATCTAAACCAAATCCTGAGCACAGTACCAAACACTGACCAGCACGAATTTGGGAGCCCAGATACTGAGTTGCAATTCTACTAACTTTCCCTGGTTAATTCTTCCTCTTCCTAACACCTTATATTTTTCCAGTTTGGCACAAATTACCAGAGTTTCCAAGATGTCTGATACTATGACAGTGATGTCATTCACATATACAAACAGTCTATCTGAGTCCCACTTCAAGCAGGATGCCTCTCAGTGCATCCAAATTGCACAGTAATGTTTAAATAAATCTCATAGAGCAGACAATCCAATCTTTTCGATACCCTCCTTGCATATCCATTCAGAACTTTCCTTACCTCTAAGCACGGTTACCTCAACTAAGAGTTATGGCAGATGCCTTGCTATGAACAGTACCAATTTCATGTTTAATATAGTCAGGGGCTATGCTTACAGCTAGCATATTAGCTGAAATATCTTTTTTACAAGCTTCTTTTAGCCTATCTTCTAACCTTGTCTCTTTAATCTAGTGCTTACTAAAATAAACAATCCACCTGCCATCTGTTATTTATAACGGTTACTCTATCAACTCCCTTTTATACCTAACTTTGTAATCTGATCATTATTGGCTTTCTATGTTGAAAACAAAATGTTCAGTAACAGTGAGAGGGTCCCTATGTAAATGCCTTGTCTAAGTTGTTATTGTTTGGCCCCAGGTCAACTCTGACTGAGCTGACTTATGATCAAAAGTGTTCCAGTCGTGATCATTCCATTTTTTTTTTTTGTATATTTAGGACTACACTATACAATGTTCCCTTCATTTTTCAAGATGGTTGGGTATGATTTGAGAGAATTTGGCTGCTATTTCTAGCCAGTCAAACAACCATGTAGAGACTTCTTCTTTGGCTTGTCTTGTCTAATTTAACAGTTACACAACATTTCCATTTCGTTTATTTTCATCAACATGATCCATACTATGTGTGAACTGTACACCGATCATCCTTTCCAAACACAGCCTTTCTCATAGTTAAATGAGGGCTAACATACTTAATGTAGTGAGTAAAAAAGAATGTTTAATCAATTGAAATTACACTCGTAATGCAAAGAAAAGTTATTAGCATCAATGACAATTTTCTCAGGGAAGGCAGGGGAGAAAACTCCAAAATTTAAATTGATAAAAAATTAAATGGAGAGAGTCTGATTTTGGTAGTTACAGAGACAATTCCAAAATGCTTCATGCAGAAGGCACCTCTGGAAAATTTTCCACAGTCTTTCTTGACTTGTCAATGTTTGAAACATTGTAAAAGATAGTTAGATAGTATAAATAGTAAAGGGTTAGATTAAGTGCCTTATCATATTTAGATTAATCTGCCCACATTCTGAGTTCAAATCTTACTAGTACTGGTGTTGACTGTACTTTTAATTTCTATAAGGGTCCCTAAAATCAGTATCAGACAGTAATACACTAGTGTTAATTCAATTGACTATACCTTTGCCCTACACATTTTTAATCCTGTGCCAAACTTAGAAATCTATACTTGAAATATTCATCTGATAAGTGTCATAGAGAATTTTGTGAGCTCTTCATGAACAGCCTTCATAACAAAATTGATTCCCAGTTGAAGAAATTTCACTTCAATTACACCACTACTGTATTTGAGAAAGGCATAAATATTACAGCAGCACTACATTAGAAATAACATTTCTGAGTACAAACCTTACCAAAGGATCTCTCTCTCTCTCATTACATCATCATCATCACCAATCCACCACCACCACCATCTTTGTTTTCCTTATATTATCATCACAGTTCATAACATTAATATTATCAGCAACAGCAGTAACCTGAGCATCCTTACTTGTTTTTGTGCCCCATTTTTAGATGATATTACTGCAGTATCAAGTTTCATTTTGAGATGTCTCTTCTTTAATAATAATTCCTTCTGATACCCTAGTTCACTTGTACTTTTGGGTGTATTAAACTAGCTCATTCTAAGTCTTGCATCTTCTATCTCTGCCCTGACAAACTATCAATCTGTCACACAGTACACACATCAAAGAATGACTGGGAAAAAATATCCAGGGATGCCTGCTACATGAAATATCAATAGTAAAGTGGGCACTAACATACTTGATGTAGTAAGTCAAGAAATTTTAATTTCTTGGCTCATTACATCAAATACGTTAGCACCCACATAAATGCATCAGTCTTTCTGTCACATGTCTAAAATATTTCTGAGCAACTCTCACTCTCTTCCTCTCTCTTTCCCTCTGTTTCTCTCTTTCTTTTTCCCTCTACTACCATTCTTTTTCTGCTTCTAACTACCACACCTCATTTTTTCACAGTTGTTTGTTTCCTCTATATTTCACGTGATACTGTATGCAAATAACTTGTTAGAAATTTATTATTTTTTATTACTCACTTTGACATGTCATTCAAAACTAGGTTTTTAGATTCACTAGAGCAGCGGTTTTCAACCTGGGGTTTGTGGACTCCTGGGACCCCGTGAGCTTGTAGAGTAGACTGACTTTTTAAAAGCCTGGGGTCTGTGAAAATTCATTTAAATAAAAGGGATCCTTTTTTTTACTACATAGTCTGTAGGGAAGGCAGTGCCCATCACCCTTTTTTCAGGGCCTCTAAAACTGGTGGGAGGGAGGAAGGTATCCTCAGACTAGAAACCTGACCCAAATTTTTGCAACAGAGTTGACTCCGCTAAAGGCACCCAAGAGACAGGTGGTGGTGTTAAACCGGGCGATGGATTAAGGCTACCACCCAAGTAGGCCATGGTGGGATTTGAACTCAGAATACAAAGAGCTGGAATAAATACCACAAGGCATCACATCCAACGCTTTAACGATTTTGCCAGTCCACCACCCTAGACTGGTACTTTATTTTATCTACACTAACCTCGGCAGGATTTGAACTCAGATTGCAGTGAGCCGGAACGAATACTGTGAGGCATTCTATTTGACATGCTAATGATTCTGCCAATTCGCTGCCCTTATTAGTAAAATGTTTGGGAACCACTGCTTTAGAGTTTTATCTAGGGCAATCATTTTTTAAATAATCATTCCAGACTTTACAACAGTCAAATGTCATTGGGTAAAAAAAGAGTTTTATTATTGTTTTTTCTTGCTGAAATGTTATAAGACCATTATAATTGAGAGGTGGCAATTGTCTCCATTGACTGACTCCTTAAAGTTATGATATTTAATTAATCTATATTTAATTCCAGCAAGATTGCAAAATCAAGTCAAAACAAATAGGTTGCAAACAGAGAATGATAATTTTTGAGGGAATGTACCATCCCAATTAGTCAATTTTCTAAACAACTTCTGGTTATGAATCAATGAGGAAGCCTCTATGTGATCACTCAACTTGCTAGAAAAATAGCTAAATCTCCCTCAAGTCACATCCTACTGTCTTGAAAAAGCAAGGACACATTAGATAATGTAGTCCTAGATGCATTAAGTCTAAAAAAACAAAAAGATGGGATGCTCACAGCTGGAATGTCTTCGAGCTAAACAACAACCACAACTTCTGGTGATTCTATAGATGAAACATCTGCAGGATTTTCATAGAGGAATAATAATAATAGTTGACTACACAGACTACAAATTTGTTATTTGTACACACAAATTAGACAAGACGAGCCAAGGAAGAAGTCTCTACATGGTTGCTTGACTGGCTAGAAATAGCAGCCAAATTCTCTCAAATCATACCCAACCATCTTGAAAAATGAAGGGAACATTGTACAGTGTAGTCCTAAGTATACAAAAAAAAAAAAATGGAATGATCGTGACTGGAACACTTTTGATCATAAGTCAGCTCAGTCAGAGTTAACCTGGGGCCAAATAACAACAACTTAGACAAGGCATTTACATAGGGACCCTCTCACTGAATGAAATGTTGAATATAGCTAAGCATATATAGGGAGGAAGCTAGTCTCCATGATGTAAGTGGTGAGGGAGGGACGTTTGCTACCAAGGAAGCTTATTGTGATAAGTTTCCTAGTTGTCAAGATTAGTTGTGAGTGTTTGAATGAGGGGGGGGGGGGTTGGACAATGCCTAACCCATTTAAATGATATAATTAGCTTACACTGCTAAATACTAAATAATTTCATATATAATGCTAGGTACTGCTGAATTCCATTTAAACAATAAAATTAGTAAATAAAACATTTTGATAATTAAAAATAATAAATAGCATATCCCTTCTCTCATAACTGCACTGAGCTTTCTGTTTTCCAAAAGCCTTTGTGAGTTAAACCTTACTAAAAAAATTTTTTTTACTTCATAATAAAAATAAACTGCATGCACACACCCACACACCCATACACACAGGCACATACACACACATGCACACACATGCACATATATATGGAAAACGGACGTAAAACGAGGATGATGATATGTGATATATATATCATCATCATCATCATCATTTTACATCCGTTTTCCATGCTGGCATGGGTTGGACGGGTGATTTTGGCCCACCTCAATTGTGAATGGAGTCACCACTCTCCTAGACGGGTCGGGGTACCATGCCTCAGACATGTTTCGTTTGACTTGGTTTCTACGGCTCGATGCCCTTCCTATTGCCAACCACTTTAAAGAGTGTACTGGGTGCATTTATTGTGGCACCAACACTGAAGAGGTTGTTATGTCCTTGACACGACAATAGAGACCTCTCGACCCTGTGTTGTTTTCGAACAATCGCCAAACTAAATAAAGATATTTTAATTTGGAAGGGAATAATTTTTATAAGGTAAGCAATGTTTACCTTGCTTCTTAGGAATACATACAATACACGCCACTAGTGTAGACTAATTAATAATAACTTCTAAAAGATAATATCCCAGCAACAACATAAGTATAATTATTTTTTATGTTTTTAAATTTGTTTGTGTCTGTAAAAATACTGAGAAAAGGAGGAGATTATATTAAGTCCTCTAAGAAATGATAAGAGTTGACAAGATATTAAATATTAAATTGCACACCAAGCAGCTGGTAGTACAGATATGTATTTATCCTATATCTCTTAGCTGCCTAGTGTGCAATTTAATATTTAATTGAATTAACTACCAGTATAGGCACTAATATTATGCAAATTAGTAGTTCCAATTCACTGACACTACCATATATGGTAGGTATATAAAGCCATTAGCTGCAGAGAGAATGAGGTGCACATGATCTCTGAGGGTGACTCAAACTGCAGTTAAAACTCAAGTCAGATCTTTCGCTCTTTTTCTGTACATAGAGAAATGCATTTACATTTGTCAATGTTTACATTTGTCAATGTGTATATTTACATATTTAGAAAACTTCAGTTAAAATTTTGCATTTTTATTGTAGAGGTATGTATTTAACAAGACATAGATAAGAAGTCTTCTGAAATCTGTGAAAAGTAAGAAAATTTATGATATTTTCCCTAATGTATAAACAATTGCTCAACTTGTAGATGTATTTGTTAAAAATATATCATCATCATCATCGTTTTTACGTCCGTTTTTCCATGCTAGCATGGGTTAGACGGAGATTTTCTTGAGGCAGCATTTTACGGTCGGATGCTC
>JAOPJM010001971.1:4499230-4515416 GCA_027124095.1 Muusoctopus leioderma | reverse complement strand
TATATGTATATATATGTATGTATATATGTATATATATATGTTTGTGTGTATAAATATATATACACACACACACTCACACATACACACACACAATCATAAATACATACATACAACAATGTATATCATAGATACATCTTCGTTAAAAAAAAATAAAAAACAATCTATAATATAACAGTCGTTGGAGCAGTCACTATACGATTATTGTATATCAAATGTATTTTTTTATTGTTTTTTTATTGTTTATTTTTTTAAACAAACAATCGACCGAACAAGCAAATATAAGAATCACTGTCAAAGTTTTAAAAGGTCGACCTTCTCAGGAACTTAAATGGTAGACAGCATTTAATTCGAAGATCGATATTTTCGCTTTCCTATTAGATATTCTGGCTACTCGAAGCATCAAAGTTGAAGGAAGAGACTCTCCTTTGTCTTAAAATTTCGTCGCTTTCGCTGTCTATTCTTACTTTCCAATAAATCAGACACGACCATATTTATTTTAGAAATCAAAACCTTTTACTTCACACCACTTATGGTGAGCTGCTTCATCTCTTTCTTTCTCTTAATCTCTCATTCACTCATTTTCTCTTCTTCTGTATTTCGCTCACTATCTTTCTCCCTTTATCTATCTATCTATCTATCTATCTTTTAGCTCCATTTTTTCTTATTCTTTGATTTATCTATTCGCTCTGTCTTTCATTCTTCCTGTATTTATGTACTTATTTATTTACTCATTTATCTCGTCATCTGTTTCTCTGGTATATCCATCTCACTGTGCCTATCAATAATTATCTAAAGATGCTTCAGGCTTGGCTATTCGCCTATATAGTCGCTTGCTTGCTAGCTATCTGACTGTTTATCTATGTATATATATATATATGTAATATTTATATACCCACTCGACCCATATATATATATATTACATATATATACCCACACTATATATATATATATACGTATATATATATACATACATGTATATATATCGGCGTATAAACAAGGGAAAAACAACACAAAAAAATAAGGTACAAACAAAGTATTGTTATTAGGTTAACGCTCAGGAGAAAAGAATATAAATTATCGTTGACGTTTCGAGTTTAAACTCTTCTTATTAGAAACAGAATTAGAAAAGAATAGTAATAAATATAGAGTTGGTGGTCAGAAAAAACCTGATATAGGGATGGGATGGGATGGGATGGGATGGGATGGGAGCTTGGCTTGGCTTGGCTTGGCTAATGTGAGGCAGATGAAAGGAGATGTCAAGATTTAGGGATAGAATATGTGCGAACGTTAAATTACTAGGCACTGCACACATTTCATGGAATACTTTCAATACAATAGAAAACAAGATACTGCATCTCCCTTTCCAATGTCACAGATGTGTACAGAACGCATTTTTAAATATACTCTTCACACACACAAATAAATTCTGTAAACATGATACAAACATTTTTTAATTCTACAATAGGCGCAGGCATGGCTGTGTGGTTAAGGAGTTCGCTTCGTGACCACGTGGTTTCGGGTTCAGTCCCACTGCGCGGCACCTTGGGCAAGTGTCTTCTACTAAGCCTCGGGCCGACCAATGCCTTGTGAGTGAATTTGGTAGACGGAAACTGCAGAAGCCCGTCGTATATATATATATATGTGTTTGTCTCTGTATCTGTTTGATCGACCTCCAAGGCGGTGCCCCAGCATGGCCGCAGTCAAATGACTGAAACAAGTAAAAGAGAGTATTTAGCTCAGTGATGTACAACGAACGTGCCCCCCCCCCCCAAGTGGTCGCCCATCGTAAAGTGTTGGTGGGCCACGAGTTTTGTGCCCTACTGTGTTGCATAATGAGGTAGGTATTCCTCGTGAATTGTGTGGACCTACTTATGAAAAAGGTTGTTTGTTCATCACTGATTTAGCTTACATGATCGTCGCACATCACAATAAAGGTAAAACAAAGACATAAAATATTGCCTGCAGTGAGGTTTATATGAATAAAAAGATGTTCGAGACCACTAAACAAATAAATTAGCAACACATTTCGGGCATATTAGGTTGTATTACGTCCTCAATAACCAATGGGTACGATAGGCATGTGCCTAAGAATATACCATTGCCAATTAAAAAGCACTCACTTCCATTAGTGGGTCTGACTGAGACTATGCTCGTGCCACATGCCCAGGAAATAACGTCTATATGTAAGTCTTTAATTACAAATAGAGTTTGTAGGATTATATTTGTTATAATTCTTGATCTTTGGTAGTAATTAGAGTGATGAAAAAAAAAAAAATCAAGCACGTTTGAGAGAGAAAGAGTAAAACAATGAATTACCAACATGGAAACCAGCGGAGACGAGGGTGGGGAGGGAGGTTGAACAAATAACTGGTAAGTAATACCAAAGAAGAAAGGGGAAAAGTTCGTTTGTTGTAAATGGTGGATAAATTCTATGGATGAAAAGGGGGGAAGGACCACCAGTGACTAAGATATTTTAAAAGAGATAGATTTAATTTATTTTATTAGGTGGTGTGCATGTAACAAGAAAAAAAGGCCAAAAAAACGAGACAGACTGCTTTGTCAATGGAAATAAAATATAGATAAATGAATGAATGCTCTTTCAAAATAAATGGTAACGCCAAGAGTGCTTCAAGTTATCAAGTTTCCTTAAAAATAATTTAGTATTGATTAGGAGAAATTATACAGAACATGAGCACTGTAGAAATATATAAAACTTTTAGAATCTTATCGCGAAGAACGAAAAATAAACCAAGAAAATAACTGATTCTAAGAAACTTTGCAAGAATGAAATATTTAGTTTTGTTTTATGTGGTATTTATTTACAGTTTTATGAGGCTACAGTCATCAATGGTCGTATATATATGTATGTGATAGAATATAGTAGACAAGTGTGTGATTAAACTATTTACATCATTATAGACAACACAATTTGGGGCTTCTGAGAAGAACTGAGCAGCAGCAACATTATTTATAATTGACTGTTGAGTGCGAAGATATACAACGACGACGGGGGGAGAATAATGTGTTCTAGTAATAATTATACATTCCATTTTAGAAATAAATACAGTTAATTAACATTTAATGAGATGGGGGGGGGGACTGTTGTTGCAAATGTATCTTTAATAGGAAATAGCTTCCCTAATATATATAAAAAACGATGAGTAAAATATAATCAGTGTAAACTCGGTTTTGCAGCAGCAAAGTTTGAAATATATGGTAAATGTCTCATCCATTCATCTGAAGAGAGGCTGGATGGAAACTGATGACTTTGAGAGAGAGTAAGAAATTAAAAACAAAAAAACGAGAGTTTAGTCGATAAATACTAAATTATAAAAATTAGTTTAAATAAACAAAAAGACATAATGATGGAAGAATATATTTCTTTTGGAATAATTATTAACAATTAGGCATAACTTACACTCACTGCAAAAACCCTCCACGCTATTCTTAATACAAAAGTTTAAAGCATAGTGTTTGTCTAGAGTAACAAGCAAAGGAACTTCAAGGATATTTGTAAAATAGGGAGGAATATTTTGTAAAGATATCAATACAGAAATTTACCTTGTCATCAGCCATTTTAGATGCAGATGGTTAAAGATTACAAAGACGATACACGGCAGACAAAGATTCCCGCTGGTTTCAAAAAGCAGGGCAAAAACTAAAGAGTTTGTTTTGTAGTTTCGGATAAGTTCGATTGTTTTGTTTTGTTTTATTCAATTCATTCACTTTTCTCACGCGTACGTATATCATTGAACAAATATTTCTAACACTAAAACTAATATTTTATGGTTATTTAAAAAGACCGAGAAATGTTTTAGTTTTGTTGAAATTAAATGCCGTTGTAACAAACAAAATCTTTAGCTCCGTATGTTTGTCGCCTTACATTCATTCTCACCACACTTGGTAGTTAAGTAGCGACGACCACCACGATTATATATATATATATATATCATATCATATCATCCAGCAAATATACACGTAAGTTCTTTTTTAAATGTTCCCTTATTAAATGAACATTTAATTTCCCTATTTAAATATCTATCGATTTGCTAGCTAGATGATAAATACGTATTGTAATTTAGTCGATTTTCCTATTGAAGCTGTAGAAAAAAAATATGTTTTTTTGACACCGATGTTTCATTAAAACGTGGTTAAAATATTATAACACGTTAGAAGAAATATCCAAAGAGATAATTTTTTTTTGTTTTTCCACATCAAGCTTCTTATTTAATGAGGCATTTTTTTAATAAAATAATGAATTATAAAATATTTTAAAAGTGATGTCTTTACTACATTAAGCAGAGTAAAAAATATTTTTCTCTCGTTTCACTTAATTCTTAATCACGGAAACTAAAAGCGATCTTTCTCAATTTCAACCACCTGGGTATCCTTCCCGTACTTTACAGTCTGAAATTTTAAAAAAACAATTCAAAACAAACAGTAAACAGTTTGATTCATTTTGGTTTTCGTGCACGCGCTAAAAATACCAGCAAAGGAATTTCAATACAACTACAGCTTTCCAACCGTGCCCGTCCCGTCCTTTAACCACTCACCCTAAACCCTAACCTAAATCCAACCCTAACCAATAACATGTATTACTGCATGTTCGAAAACCAAAATGAATCGACCGGTTTATTTTGGTTTTGAAAAATGACCATAAAGTACGAGATACCCTCGGATAGGGCTCTGCTAGCCCTCCCCCGCCCTGATGCCTTGTCTCCTTTAATCTATTACAAAATCTCTTTGTCACGCATGACCGACAATCTTTAAAATATCTTCCCGCTTTGAACCAAGCTTTCTTCCTGCTTTGAACCAAGCTTTCTTCCTGCTTTGAACCAGGTTTTCTTCCTGCTTTGAACCAGGCTTTCTTCCTGCTTTGAACCAGGTTTTCTTCCTGCTTTGAACCAGGCTTTCTTCCTGCTTAAGCCTCCCCTCACATGATGTACTATCTGTGCTCCAGCCCTTCATACTAATCCCCCCCCCCCGTCCGTCTGTCTCAGTTCATTTCTTTGATACGGGATTGTTTTTCCCTCCATTACTATTGTCAATCTATCTGCTCTTGCCTAGGGCACAGGCCTACTTATCTGTGGGATATGAAGGTGTGACATTTTGTTCGTCACTTGACATCGCCCTACCCTGCTGTCTGTCTTCTCTCCATGTCTCTGACACTCTAGTTAACTGCCTCTTGTCTTCCACAATGGCTGAGTTATCATCCCAAGATACAGAGGACGTGCTATCAAAGGGACCATCCTGTCTCTTAACCCTAAACCCTTAACATTGGTACATGGGTCCATTCCTGAGCTGAAGGAGAGCCAGAGATCATGGGATAAACATTGCTTGTGAAGTGATTGCTGATTTGCCCGTTGAAGATGCTGACCAATATGATTGGAGTGGAATATTCTCAGCCAGATCTCCAGGATTGGGGGCCTGGATTGACGCTTTTCCCTTATGAATTGCCGGGAACCCCCCTCAGCCCCCTCAGCCCTGAAGAATTGCGCATATCCATTGCTATTTGTTTAGGTGCCCAAATATGATTCTGTACAGTGCACTCATAGATAACCGTAAGTATCACTGCTTGTCTTGCAGACTTAATGGTGGCAGGCTGCCAAGACACACAGAGAGGTCAATAGTATAATTAAGCGTGCCCTGTCTAAATTTGGAGTTCCTAGCATTCTGACGTCAGTGGGTCTTGACGCTGGCTGGGCAGTATGACATCTTTTTCTTAGAAATGGGGGAAGAAGTATCTCATTTGGGATGCTACAGTCATTGATACTTTCACCTGGTCTCACACTGTCGAATATGTAATGAACCCAGGTACCACTGCAATGCACGCCAAGGTAATGAAATTCTGAAAATATGGTAATTTGCTTGGTGGCCTTTCAGACCAGTAGGAGCTGCAGTCCCTTCACTTGCAAGTTCAGCTCCGAATTGGATCTGAGGTTGTTGGAGGTGTGGGCGATGACCAGCACATGCTCGCACGAGCACACACCCACACATATATGTATGTATGTATGTGTATATATATATATATATATATCATCATCTCGTTTTACGTCTGTTTTCCAGGAATTCCTGGGAGAGAAGCCCTATTATAGAATTAAAGTTTGAATATATTTATTTATTTAATTATTTGTATATTTGGTTAGTAATCATAACCATACAGCTATTGTTATGTCTCATGTATTATCACCACAGATTCAATTGTTTCATTCAACTTTTATATTTATGTCCTAATGTTTTCTTGTTATCTTTTCATCTTCATTTTCTTTAAAAAAAATTTCAGATTCCAAATAAAAAAAAAATAAGAAAGAATAATACACTAAAAAGAGACAAAGAAAATATGTTATAATCTATATATTAATATCTCAAGATGGAAGTTACTCCGAATGATGATGTAGATAACTCTACAGTCTGCAGTGCTGAAACTTCAGCTGAAAATAACCATCACAAAAGTAGTCCAGAACATATCAAAGATGGTAACCATCAATCTATAGCATGTGACGAGAAAGAGTTGGCAGACAATCAAGGTTCTGAACCTATGGAATGTACAAAATACCCTGATGATACGATGACCAGTGAGGAGTTAAAACCTATCGAAGGTTCAACATCTGAGGAGTCAAAACCTGACCAAGATATAGATTCTAATGATTTTTCTGTAAATCAGGAAGAATATTCCTACATCAAAAGAGATGAGTTCACTTCGGAGATTTTCAAAGTAGAACTCCAAAATTTGCCAAGGTTTGGTTTCTCTGTAAGTCTAGTTTTTCTCTCTTTTATCTATAATTATCATTCTTAGCAATGATAATGACATAAGCAAATTTCTTTGACTCTTAACATCCTATAAAATATTTTGATTGAGCAGAAAATGCCTAAAAATGTGTTTTTTGCAGCTTATTTATTATGAAATTTACAGGTAAGAAACACCAGGTGCTTGAGGTATTTTCACACAAAAATATTTCACTTTCACCATATATATATATATATATAGTTCAATAAGTCAAATCAATTTAATGATGTGGTACCGTGTCTTGCAGGATGTTAAGGGTTAATAGTCATTTATTTGTAAGGATCTTGCTGTCATTATTATCAATCAAGGAATTGGCAGAGTCGTTAGTGAGGCGGCGAATTGGCAGAGTCGTTAGTGAGGCGGCGAATTGGCAGAGTCGTTAGCGTGTCAGACAGAATACCTTACGGTATTCGTTCTGTCCCACTGCGCTCTGAGTTCAAATCCCACCGAGGTCAACTTTGCCTTTCATCCTTCCGGGGTCGATAAAATAAAGTACCAGTCAATTATTATTATTATTATTATTGCGGTCTGAGTTCCAATCCCACCAAGGTCAGCTTTGCCTTTCATCCTTTCAGGGTCGATAAATAAAGTACCAGTCAAGTACTTCTGCCTATGTTAGAAACAATTATTATCATTATTAAAGACATAGATTCCTGGGCAGTGGATTGGCAGAATTATTAGAGCCTTGCACTATTTCTTCCAACTCTTTATGTTCTGAGTTCAAGTCCTGCCGAGGTCAACTTTGCCTTTCATCCTTCCGGGGTCAATAAACAAAGTACCAGTCAAGTATTGGGGTCGATTTAATCGACTTACCCTTCCCCACAAATTTCTGGCTTTGTGCTTATATTAGAAACAATTTGAGGTCAGGTGGATTGGCAAAAACGGTAGTGTCGGATAAAATACCTGGCGGCATTTCTTCCAGTTCTTTAAGTTCTGAGTTCAAATCCCACTGAGGTAAACTTTGCCTTTCATCCTTCCGGGGTCGATAAACAAAATACCAGTCAAGTACTGGGGTTGATTTAATCAACTTACCCTGCTCCCCTAAATTTCTGGCCTTGTGTCAATGTAAGAATTATTATTATTAAAGGCATAGTGGTATGTTGCCTTTGAAGTTAATGGGCTGAACATCTGGAACACTTATCCCTATGCAAGATACATTCGTTACTTTTATTGCTAGCCTCAATCTGCCTAGCTGAAATGTAGGCATACATGCAAGGATAGACACAAATGGACACACCTCTCTTACACACACACACACACACACTTCCCTCCACACAAACACATTTCTGCTGTTAAAACAGGTGCCCTTCAATCTTGTAAGACAAAGGAGCTATGCACTGAAGTGGCTTCTCAAAGGCATACGCTTGGGCAGGGTAATATGAAGGACCAGCTGTTACCCAGCTCTCCCCCTCTTTGCAATAAAGGTGTAGTCCAAAAATAATAGTGAAAAATACCAATGTAGCTTGGCACCAGTGTTGCCTCAGGAATTGCCAGAACAATGTTGTGAACAGTACCAGACTACCTTAGAGACTCCAGCTCCAGATTTGATTTGGGAGTTTACTCTCTATGCCTCTCCCAGTAATCCAAAACCACAAACCAGAAACAATGTCAAGCCAATCCAAGATGACAAAAAAAATGTCTAGCCTGATACCTAGCACTAGTGTGGCTTTTTCTAGTCCCACAGAAGAGATTGAACTCAATGCTGCAAGCTAACAAACCACTTATCGATTTTACATTGCTGATGCTTTCAGCAACAAGTTGACTGTACCCTATAATACTTAATTTCAGCTTAATTTTAGTAGACATGACTAATTGAAAGTTAAGTGCCTTGGCCACAAATACAATGTAGTGATGATGACAGGATTCAAACTGTTCTCCTCTCAACTCAGCCATTTTCACTCTCATGGCCGGAGTACTTTCTGAGGTCTAAGTGCTAGACTACTGACCATGAGTTCAAACCTTTTTTACAGAAGGTGTGTTGTAAACCTAGCCAGATTACCTTAATATGTTTGCTTCACTTTGCTTATCTGTAAAAAGGTGACACACTTGCTTTGTGTACATAACAATAGGAAAGTCATCTCACTGCATAAATGTTTGCTCCAACAATTCATATGCAAATATCCAGAATTCTAAAAACTATTCGAACCATGCTAGCATGGAAAGAGGAATAGAAACAGTTCAAAGAAAAAAGTATAGAATGTTAAATAGTATTCATGAGATGGTGTTTAAACTATCTCAAAGCTATTAACAGAATCCAACATAGAATTTTATTAAATCTCTATGCACTAAAAATTCCAGCAAATTTCTAGATTTCCAAAACCTTTCAACCCATGCTAAATAAAACATGAAACATATGTAAAAATGTTTAAAAATGCAATTTCAAAAGAATATTTAGATGTTAAATGTTTAGTAATAAGGTACAGTAGTATCAAAAGTTCACAAAGTAGAATAAGTTAGTATGTCATGAGGAAGAGGGGAAGACTGACATCACTAGTTTCCACAGATTCTACTGTTTCACTACAAGAGTATCAGCTGAAAGTTTATATAGAAAACAAACAAACAAATTCGCAATAACTCTGCTAAAAACTGTTTGAATTTTCAGAACCATTTACCCAAGCTAAGCAGGACAACAGAAAACAAATAGGAATATGTATTTCAACAAAAATGTGTTGCTGAATGATTAATGTGGGGTATTATTAACCAACATAAAGGGTGGTTGATTGGCAGAATTGTTAGAGCATCAAAATGCTTTGCAGTATTTGTTTCAGTGATTTACGTTCTGAGCTCAAATCCCACCGAGGCCAACTTTGCCTTTCATCCCTCCAGGGTCGATAAACAAAGTACCAATCAAGTACTTGGATCAATGTAATTGACTGTTCCTTGCCCCCCAAATGTCTGGCCTTGTGCCTATGTTAGAAACAATTATTAACCAGTATATCATAAGAAGACGACACCCAAAACATAAGAATTCTATTCTCATCACATTATTTATATATTTAAAGGGGGGTGGATTGACAAAATCATTACAGCATCGGACAAACTACCTTGCAGTATTTGTTTTGGTTCTTTACTTTCTGAGTTCAAATCGAACCAAGGCCAACTTTGCCTTTCATCCTTCCAGGGTCGATAAACAAAGTACTGGGGTCAATATAATCAACTTACTCTCCCCGCAAAATTTCTGGCCTTCATCATCACCATTTTACGTCCGTTTTCCATGCTGGCATGGGTTGGACGCATCAATTGTGAGTGGAGTCACCACTTTCCTAAATGGGTCGAGGGACCACACCTCACACGTATGTTTCGTTTGGCTTGGTTTCTACGGCTGGATACCATTCCTATCACCAACCACTTTACAGAGTATACTGGGTGCATTTATCATGGCACCAACATTAGAGAGGTTGTCATGTCTAAGACATGACTATAGAGCCCTATTGACTATGTTAGAAACTATTATTTATATATTGTGCCTATGTTAGAAACTATTATTTATATATTTAAACATTATTGAATTGATTTTTGCCAATGCAGTCCACTACTAGACTCCTAATATTTTAGCATTTAACTTTGTTATAGGATAGGTATGATTGTGAATAACCAAATGCACCTTAAACTCCCTACTGAACAAGAGAACATATGCATTGTCACTTAACATACTTATGTAGTAGCTAAATCTATATCAAGTTTCTTACCAGCTTGAAAATTGGCACATTTTGAACATGAGAATGATTCACTGTTCATAAACTTCAGCTGTCCATTAGGCCGTTAATTAATTCTGGTTTCTGTAACATTAAAGAGATGAAAGAAAGAAAACTTTCC
Source organism: Muusoctopus leioderma (assembly GCA_027124095.1). NCBI lineage: Eukaryota > Metazoa > Mollusca > Cephalopoda > Octopoda > Octopodidae > Muusoctopus > Muusoctopus leioderma. The sequence goes on along the minus strand of JAOPJM010001971.1, from coordinate 4,504,813 downwards.
CTGAATAGGACATCAGTTTACAACAAACAGCAGCAAATTGGTAGAGTTGTTGGAACATCAGATAGAATGCCTTGCAGTATTCGTTCTGACTCAGTGCACTCTGAGTTTAAATGCTGCCAAGGTCAACTTATCCTTTCAGGGTAGATAAATAAAGTACCAATCTAGAACGGTGGACTGTTAGAGAGTCAGACGGGATGCATTGTGGTATTTGTTTTGGTTCTTTGTTTTCTGAGTTTTAATCCTGCCATGGCCTACTTGGGTGTTAGAATTAATCCATCACCTGGTATAACACCACCACCTGGCTACCCTTGGGTGCCTTTAGCAGAGTCCACTCTGTTGCAAGCATTTAGGCCAGGTCTACAGTATGAGGATACCTTCCTCCCTCTCTCCCTCCCAATGGTCTTGGAAGCCCTGAAAAAGGGTGATGGGCACTGCTCTCCTGACTAACCGATAAATAAAACAAATTCCCAGCTAGGTGAACTGAGAGATATAGAATACAGAATATTGTCCAGTGACACAATGAAATATCTGCAGTAGATTTGTAGTCCAGTACCATAATATTCACTCAGCCATTGAACATCTACACATTTTAGAGCAGTATGTCTCTAACAAAAACAAGATGGCAAGAATTGGAACACTGACCAAACAATGAATTTCAACACAGGCTGATGCATACTTCCAAACAAGGTGAAATATGCAGAATGTAATCAATCGCTGATTGATTACCTTCTTGTCATAGATTTTCTTGAGCAAGTCTAACTGAAACTATTCGATAACAAATCTCTGAGCTCACTAATAATTCTGACTACTATCAGCTCTCTAATACAAAGCCTCAATAGCTAACACAAGCTGTTCAAATTCACTCAGTTAACTTAGTGTTAACATATTTAATGCAGGGAGCATTAGAAAGCTAATTATAATAATAAATATGTAGTGAAAAAAACACAATATTAGTCAATGACTAATATTATTTGAACTATTTCTGAAGGTACAGGAAACAACTCCAGACATGTTTTGGTTTTATTATAACATACAGATGGTGTCTCGGGGTTATTTATTCTCTAAGCAATTCTATTTTCCTACACCAACCAATGCACAGTCTTGGACATGTATTTAGTCATTCTCCCATCACTACCTCTCCAAATACGGTGAAATCTATGCTACGCTGATGAGGTTGTAATAATACCAAAACATGTCCAGAGTTGTCTCCCATAATTGAAGTAATTCAAATAATATTATTCAATAAATAATATTGTTTTTTCTTCGCTGCATAATTATTTCCATATAGCTTTTTTTAATGCTCCCTGCCTTAATCCTTATTTTTTAAAAACCCACCTGAAACTGCTCTTATGAAAGTGTTCATATTTCAATTAAAATCTTTATCAAAATCTCACAACATGAATGATATTGTGAGATTTCAGCTTGTCAACACCAAAATAATATATATCAATATATAAAGTTACAGATATTTTACTAAACCCTCAAAAATCAGGAGTATACTGAAAATTAGTCTACTTTTTAGAAATATAGTCACAAAAGGGTTAAATATGTTAACATTAATTTAACTACTGTTTTTTTTCCTGTGAATGGCGTCTTTGAATGATTTATTCTCTAAACAATCACACTTAGCCTTCTTACTGCTCAGTCGACAGTGCATGGAACTTTATCAAAAGCCTTCTTTATCTCAACAAATGCTAAGTAAAGCAAATTAGAATATAAGGTGACTAATGGCAGTCTGTGTTGGCAATATTTGGTTTAATAAATTTTAAAACATCAATAATGTTAGTGTGCTGTGATGAGAAGAGAATTCTGACATTTATGCAAAGCAGTTTATTCGCCAAAGAGTTTCTGTAGTCCCAGAGTGCTACAAACCCAAATGCACCCTATCAACTCCATCTCGGCTCTAACCTTCACTGACTTTGCTATAAGTCTTTCTATTACTTCCATTCAATGTTTTTTTTTATTGTTTTAGAGCTATCTTTCCATGTCTATATGAGATGGCTTACTTGTTAAAACCATAATTTTTACAGTTGGATGCCCTTCCTACTAATAACCACTTAACTGCAAGGAAGGAGTTGAACCTGTGTTTTCTTTTTTTTAATTCAGTCAAACATAGGTGGTAAATTGGCAGAGTTTCTAGAGTGTCAGATAGAATACATAGCAGTATTCATTCGGAACTTACTGTGCTTGGAGTTCAAATCCTACTGAGGTCAACTTTGCCTTTCATCCTTTCGGGGGTAGATATATAAAGGACCAGTCTAGGGTGGTGGACTGGCGGAATCGTCAGTGTCAGACGAGATGCCTCACAGTATTTGTTCTGGCTCTTTGTGTTCTGAGATCTGAGTTTAAATCCCACTGTGGCCTACTTGAGTGGTAGACTTAATCCATCACCCGGTTTAACACCCACCACTTGGCCCTTGGGTGCTTTTAGCAGAGTTCACTCTGTTGCAAGCATTGAGGCCAGGTCTCCAGTCTGAGGATACCTTCCTCCCTCCCTTTCTCCCTCCCTCCCTCCAACCCATCTCAGAGGCTCTGAGAAATGGTGATGGGCACTGCCTTCCCTCCAGACTAACAAAAAAAAACTGGAGCTAAGAGAGTAAGGTGTTTTCCTCAGAGGTAATAACACAATGAGAGTAGGTAGCAAGATTTGAACCTATGATGATATAGTCCAGCACTAGCAGTTAATGAGTGTGCTGCTACACCATTCAGCGGAGATTTTTACTTTAAAACAAATTGTACATCTGCTTCATTGTAGAATTCATAGAATTTTTTAGATAAGTTTCTATATTTAATCAACCCCAAAGAAATTAAAGGTTAAATCTGCATTAGCAGGATTTGATCTTAAAAGACATGAGACACCTACCTGAGCTCATGCCTTTACCACTGCACTTATATTTCCAACCTAACCACTGTGAAGTAAATAAATAACATTGAAAGATTGTAAGACTACCTAAGGTGAGCAATTTAATAAAGATGAATTGAAAACAGTTGCACGCAAACACACACATGAATGTGCAAATATATATACATAATATATACGAAATATATATGTATATAAACCAAACCACTTACTATATATTGCAACAACAATAATATCAAGAGCTACGACTAGAAGAGACAATATGATTAACAGCAGCTAGAAATAACATGATTAATAATATGATAATATGATTAACAGTGTGAAATCATAAGATTAACAGTATGGAATAACATGATTACTAATATCTTGAAACAGAAAGAAAGAAAACACAAGAACAAGAAGCAAAATGCCTCCTAAAGTTAGAATAATAAACAAGAAAGACTCTAACTTGAGATTCATGTTAGTTTACAAATACTGATACAGCTGGCATATAAAAAAACAACATTTCTTATTTGTAAAAAACAAAAATCAGTTATTTTTTCTTCTTTTTGTTTTTTTTATTTTTTCATATTATTTCTTTAAAATATTTGGCATTGTTTACAAATATCAACGAAAACAATATCAGTTGTAAGAAGGTGGTCTATTGAGAGAGAGAGGAGAACAAAATATGTATGAAAAATAATATAAAAGTAGAACACTAATAATTAACCAATAAATGCTGAGATCTGCATTAGCTGGAGAAGACTGAATGAAGTGTAGTCTGTTCCATGTGCAATGTTAAAAAGAAAGGTTGAGTATAAGTGAGTTGAAAAAGAGGCTGGATATAAAAAGGGATTGACTAATATATACTAACCATACTAATCAAACTCCTATATGTGATCTGAACTAGCAAGCCTCACCCGGCAGACATTTAAAAATTTTAAAATCTTTCCAACACTTTTCCCCAATGCATCTGAGGAGATAGATGCACATCTTTGCATCTACGAAACTTAAAGTAATGCGGGACTAAGTCACACTGTGAATACACATGTGTGTATGTATGTATAAATATATATATATATTATAATCATCATCATTTTAACATCCACTTTCCATGCTGGCATGGGTTAGACAGGTGATTTCAGCCTGTCAATTCCAGTTGGAGGCACCACTCTCCAAGATGGGTCGGGGGGGGGGGGGAACCATGCCTTGCTCATGTTTCATTTGGCTCGGTTTCTACGGCTGGATGCCCTTCCTATCACCAACCACTTTACAGTGTGTACTGGATGCATTATATCATGGCATCAACACTGGAAAGGTTGTCATGTCCAAGACATGACATATGTATATATATATATATATATATATATATTGCAGTTTATCTTTTCAATGGAGCTTTCCTTTTTTATTCATGATTTTACCTTCACTATTTTGTCATCTAGACTCGCTTGATGCTCACAAACAGAAAGGTGGAACTAGATGACATTCTAAATGAAACTGAAAATCGTCTTGAAGAAGAAATGAAAAACTCTGAGTCCTTATTAGAAGAGAAGAGCAAGTTGAGACTGTTAATAGAAGATCTAGAAGAACAGTAAGTTCTTTGAATTTTTCCTTTGTAAATTGCCTTTAATAGATAACTAGTCAGTTGAGATTTGGCAAAAATAGATCGTAAAGCAGCCTTGTTAATTATCATGAAGTTTGAGAACAAAATATATTTTTGCAATAAAAGTTTCTAGAAAGAGCATATTAGGTTTTTTTTTGTTGGTTTTTACCAGTCTTTGTTTTCAAATATGTTTTTGTTTTCATATTACAGGGAGTATCATTATTTTATACCTGTGGATATTACTTTGGTAGATTAGTAACAGTTTTGTATAATGTCATTTATCATAGCTTATCTTCAGTGATAGAATGTCTATATGTGGTGTCAGTAACAAGTGTAATATTTTAGAAAAGAAAACAACTGACTAAATGCCCTGGAGTATTTGGATTCATCCTTTTACATTCTGAGTTCAATCCCTACATGTCTTAGATTTTTCTTCAGGGTTGATATAGTAAGTGTAGATATAATATAGTTGGGTTTAATTCAATCCACTATACTCTTTCTCTACTGGGATTTTGTTTCAATGTAAAAAAAATCAATAATTTTGCTGAAGTGTTTTCTCTAGTGTTTATTTTGCATTCAGTTTTTCTCTTTTTAAATTAAAAATATAAATTATGCAGTTGAGAAGTGTGATAAATTAGATTTGATTATCCCACCTCTTGCCAAGTTCTTATACTTTTTATAGTATTTTCTTTATGAAGATGAACTTCATTTTTTAAATTCTTTACAAGCACTTAGTGAAAGTAGAAAACTTTCTCCCACTCTACACACCTTTCTTTCTTCTTCCCACGACTTTCACTCCTTTCTTCCTCATGACTTTTACTACACTCTTCCTGCTTTGACTTCTTTTTCTCTGATGGTTTTCACTCCTCCCTTCCTCCCACAGCTTTCAACTTTCCTTCCACCTGCAGCTTTCACTCCTTCCTTCCACCCCCAGTTTTCACTCCTTCCTTCCACCCCAAGTTTTCACTCTATCCTTTCTCCCTCCCCCAGCTTTCACTCTCTCCTTTCTCCCTCCCACAGCTTTCAGTCTTTCCCTCTTCCCACGCTTTTCACTCCTCCCTTCTTCCCACAGCTTTCACCCCCCCCAGCTTTCACTCCTTCCTTCCTCCAACAGCTTTTACTCCTTCCTTCTTCCCACAGC
>JAOPJM010001971.1:4480019-4491878 GCA_027124095.1 Muusoctopus leioderma | reverse complement strand
AAAATTCTGCCTCAATAACTCTCTCCATCCAACCCATGCTAGCATGGAAAAACGGACGTAAAAAGCGATGATGATGATGATGATGAACCAGGGGTGGTTTCAGGCAAGTTGGTATCAAAAGGGTTAATAAATTTTAGCATCACTAAAGACTGGACCATTGGAATATCTTATGCCAAATTCCTGGCAATAGTTTTCTGTTAATTACCTTCTCCATCTCACAAGCCTTCATTAATTGCAGGTAGGCATTCTACAGTAAGAGAGACAAAAAAAAATTACCTTCTTTTTATGCACAGAAAATTGCAAATAAATAAATAAATAAATAAATTATATAAATACCATTACTAGGGTGATGTAGTAATCATCTCAACAATCTAAAATGTTTAATTGAACTGTAATTTAGTGGACACGGTACATGTTTCAATGAGGTGGTAAGTGTATCAACTGAAGACACTTCTAAGTGGAAGCACAAATCCATAGAAAACTCTACCACTCTGTCGCTCACTCACTCACTAACACACTCACTCAGTCACCAATGATTTGATTCCTGATATATATGGGTTGCACACAGAGAAAATATTATGCTATCTTTGGTTATGGAAGATATTTTACGATTAGTGCAAAGTCTTGGCTGGCATATATGAGGTGAAATGTATTATGGAAAACTTGGTAGATATAATGGCTTGAATGAGTGAATAGATAAATAAATATATATATGTGTGTGAGTTTGTGTGTATATGTATGTGTGTGTATATATATATATATACTGCATGTGTATATATAAATATATATAATATATGTGTATACATATATAAATATATATATAATGCATGTGTATGTATGTATGTATATATATATATATAATATACATAATATTTAAAAGTTTAGCTCCAAGTTCATAGGTCTTATAGCCTGTTGCAGTAGAAATATATAAACAAAATTGTAAAAATATGCCATAAATGGTCATAATGAACATTGAAGAAAATATTAATTTTTCGAAATGCCACAAGGGGTTAGATTCGTATGAGAACCGAGATGAGATTGTGTGATGATCATCGGTTTCTGAAAAAACATTTGTGATACAAGGAGAAGGAAATGATTGCTTCATTTGGGAATTAAAAGTCATGTATACATACATACATACATACATACATAAATATATATATATATATATATATATATCACACTAGTGTCCATAGCTACCAATGGTTTCATGGTGGAGAACCACTCTGTATACCAGCATGAAGCCATTACTACTTACTCTCATACAATCTCGTAGGATCTTGTCACTCCACCATGAAACCATTGGTAGCTACGGACACTAATGTGTATATATACAAGTAAATTTCACTCTTCTACGAATTGGGTTCTTTTCTTACTTGTTCTTTTACCCAACAAGTATATATATATATATATATGACCTGTCTTTTTATTGGACTCTCTGAGCACACTGGGGTGTTGTACTCCCTGAGCACACTGGATCACTGGACTTGCTAATCAAGTCGTATCATTGGGCTTACTGACAAAGCTGGGTTGTTGAACTGTCTGACCAACTTAACTTGGATCCTTGGACTCTCTGATCCAGCCAGGTCATTGAACTCTTTGAGCAAGCTGGGTTGTTGGACTCTCTGACTGAGTTGGATCCTTGGACTCCCTGATCCAAACCAGGTCACTGGACCCTCTGGTCAGCCAGTTCATGGACTAGGTATTCAGGGTACTTTCCTTCAACACTTGCCACCAAAAGGAAACATAGAAAATGAAGTCAAGTTGAACAAGGTGAAACTAAACAAAAGAATTACAAATACCATGCCATACTATTTTCTCTCTATTTTTATTTTCTCTCTCAAACATCTACTTCCATATAATTCTGATTTCAAGTACAAACTTCCGGGCTATTTTATGGAATTCCTGTAATGAATGGAAGGATTTGTAAATAAACTGTCAGTAATTCAGAGACTGGTGTAATAGCTTGCAGCCCAAATTGATTTTCCTTCGACAAAACAAGCACAAGATGAACCCAACAACGAAAAACATCACATACACGACCAAATAAAAAACATTGTTCGTTTTAAGTATGTCCCATTTAGTATTTAAATTCATCTTTCTGACTGCCGTTTGGTTACGCATGAAAGATTTCGGATGATGATCAAGCACCATGCGCCATAAGCGACGACTGATAACAACTTCTTGTTTAGGAAATAGATAGTCCAATACTGCAATCATCGTTGGACTACCAAGATAGTCAGGATTCATAAACTTTTCGAGTACTTTATGTTTGCTAATACCTACAAAAACGTAACGAGTGTTGATGAATTTCAGACGAAGTTTCTCAGCAAGAACTCCGATCCAGGCATCATCCGGCATGAACATTGGTGTGTCGATAGACATGAGGTAAAGTTGATTGATAACTTTCATAGATGCAGCATAGCCGACACCTGAGCAGTACCCAGGATACCGTGAGCTGGCGTAGTTGCTAGCTGTCCACTTACCATTGCGTAACACCCTTGTGCAGCAAGGGAAGTAGTAACACAAAGTGAAGTGGTCGCCGTATTCGGATCTCAGAGACATCTGGCGCAGGTAAGGAATCAACTTGAATATATCCACAAACAACTCATCATTCATCACCATGACAAACGTGGCGTTGAGGCAATAAAGCCTGGCCCACTTCCAGGCCATTACAGTCTTAAGGGTTAAATTGCTATATGATTCAATGAAATCTTCCTGGATGATATCATTGTAGATCTCGCTTTCACGTTGGATAGACGGCTGTAAGTGAAGGTCTTGGTCCCTTCCAAAGACGAAAGCTATCACCACACTGACATTGCGGAAGTTTTTCTTGTCACCCCACGTCTCTCGTATTGCCATCCGACGGTCGAATTGAGAAAAGATTGTGCGAACGAGGATTAGGAGAAATACTTCGCTTTTATGTGCACACAGTGATGAAGGGTTAATAAGATATATGTATGGATGTGGATTACAATTTGGGGGTGCATTGTAGAATGTTTTAGGTACAGTAGAGTGTGGGTCTCTAGGACGTGATGTGACAAATATATCAAGAGGAACCACTTTGGTGTCGTCAACTGTTTTACTGTGAGCAAACACTGAAAAATATAAAAGAAAAAAATTTATTTTTAGAGCAAAATTTGAAGCAACTAAAAATCTTAATAGCTAGCCAATGGGGGAGCTTCTATATGGTCACATGACCTGCTAGAAATAACAGCCAAATCACCCTCATGTAACACCCCATTATTTTATAAAAGGAAAGAACACATTAGATACTGTATTCCTAGGTACCCCTAAAAAAGACAGGATGGTCATGGCTGGAATGCCTTTCATCTGAAAAACAACTATACCATACTTATACTAATAAAAATAAAGCTTTTGTGGCATACTAATAAAAATAAAGCTTTTGTGGCACGACTTTTTATCGAACGACACTTCATCGAATGACTTTTCATCAAAATGACATTTTATCGAAACGACTGTTCATCGGACGACGTTTCATCAAACGACCTTTTATCGAACCAAGTTCATTGAAACAAAATCATTTTTTAAAGCATTCTATATATTAATAGCATCCCAAACGTGACCATCCTGTTTTTTTTCTCTTTAAAGCATTAGTACATGCACACATGTACATATGTGGACAGCATTATTATTTTAAGAGCGTTCCGAACGTGATTATCCCGTTTATTTATTTAAAGCGTTAGTACACAGACATATGGACAGTATTATTATTTTAAGAGCGTTCCGAATGTGACCATCCCATTTTTTATTTAAAGCATTCTATATATTAAGTGTCCCAAACGTGACCATCCCGTTTTTTTCTATTCTTTAAAGCGTTAGTACACACACATGGATATGTATATATGTGGACAGTATTATTATTTTAAGAGCGTTATTTGGTCACTAATCCAACTTCAAAAATTCTCTCTCTCTCTCTCTCATTCACAAACACCTACTGAATGGACAAATACAGACAGTTAGCAGTTCTCTTAAGTTAGCAGTTTAGCAATTCTCCCATTCACACACATGCGTGCACACACACACACACATGTATAGTGAATTAATTTCATCCACACACAGACACATGCCAACACACATACACCTCCAGAATATGAATAGATACATACTTATCCTATACAAAATTTAATGTTGGTGAAATGTTTTTTTAAATTATAATTTCGGATGGAAATTCTATTTTTACGTTTGGGATATACTATTATATAGAATGCTTTAGATAAAATAAATGGGATGGTCACGTTTGGAACGCTCTTAAAATAATAATACTGTCCACATATATACATATGTGTGTACTAACGCTTTAAAGAAAAAAACGGGATGGTCAGGTTTGGGACGCTATCAATATATAGAATGCTTTAGATAAAAAAAACGGGATGGTCACATTCGGAACGCTCTTAAAATAATAATACTGTCCACATATATACATATGTCCGTGTGTGTGCGTGTACTAACGCTATAAAGAAAAAAACGGGATGGTCACGTTTGGGACGCTATTAGAGACTTAAACTTAGGAATAGTCTATTTATTTTACAAAATAATATTTTTATATAATTATTCTATGAAAAGTCGTTTCGATGAAAGGTCGCTTCGATAAAAAGTTGTCTCTATAAAAAGTCATTCTATGAACCGTCGTTCGATAAAAAGTCATTCGATAAAAAATCGTGATACCAGCTTTTGTTAACTTAACATTATTGTTAAACATTGAAAACTTCTCGTGCAACTTATAAACCACAAAAATAAATCAATTATACTGAAATAACCATATTTAGATTGAACCAACAATTTACAACAATTTATTATATTCACAAATCAATATATATATATATATATATGTATATACACACTAACTAAATATCATTTAAATACCATATATATTGATTTAGTACCAGGTTTGATTGATCAGGGCAGACCTGGTGTTAAATAACAACATCTGAGGAGTAATTATTTCAAACTTGATAAATGAATGTTAGGAGTGCTAAACTTATTGCTTCATATTTAAAAGTAAAAGTTTCTAACTTCACAAATACTGAGTGGTGTTCCTAACCAAAGCATATAACCATGTATATTTTAGCCAGTTAAGCTAACTAAAGTAGATATCATGATCATTTCTTGGGTAGATAATCATAAGAACATGCAACATAACAGCATGGTAAAACATATAGCTACCCCTATCTTACCCATACTGCTACTATTCCTCACCCCACCCCTCATACATAACCTATCTCCTACTCAGTCACGTCTACCCTCGTAGAGCAGAGACTATGTAGAGTAGAGGGGGAATGTTTAGCTTGCTAGAGACAAGGCATCCACCCCATCACCCTCTCCCACTCTAGTGCTGGTGACACGATAAATGCACACAGTGCACTCTGTAAAGTGTTTAGCAACTGTCCGAAGATAACACAGGGTCGAGAGGGCCCTAAAATCATATCGGGGACCTGGCAACCTCTCTAGTGATGGTGCCACGATAAAAGCACCCAGTACACTTTATAAAGTGGTTGGTGATAGGAAGGGCATCCAGCCGTAGAAACCAAGCCAAACGAAATATGTGTGAGACGTGGTCCCACGACCCGCCTAGGAGAGTGGTGACTCCATACACAACCGACGCAGGCCGAAATCACCCGTCCAACCCATGCCAGCATGGAAAGCGTACGTTAAATGATGATGATGATGATGATGTGTGGTTAAGAAGTTCACTTCACAACTACGTCATTTCGGTTTCATTCCCACTGTGTGGCACCTTGGGCAAGTGTCTTCTACTATAGCCTCAGGCCGACCAATGCCTTGTGAGTGGAATTGGAATTGGTAGACAGAAACTGTGCAGAAGCCTGTCGTATATATATATATATATATATGTATATATATGAATGTGTGTGTGTGTGTGCGTCTGTGTGTTTGTCTCTGTATCTGTCTGCTTGTTTATCTCCCATAACTTAGTAGTTCGGCAATAGAGACCAATAGAATAAGTATCAGACTTAAGAAATAAGTACTGCGGTCGATCTGATCAGCTAAAAACCCTCCAAGGCGGTGCTCCAGCATGGTCGCAGTCAAATGACTGAAACAAGTAAAAGAATAAAAGAATAATATCGAGCCAATGAGAGTTATCTGCTACATAGTCACATGATTTGCTAGAAATAGCAGCCAAATTTTCCTTAAATCACACCCTACTGTCTTTAAAAAAAACAAAACAGGAAGACACACTAGATACACTATGCACTGAAAAATAATAATGAAATAATAAAAAACGGAATGGTCAGGGCTGGAATGTCTTTGATCATTGGTCTGCTGGATCAAGCCTGGCCTGGGCTAAACAACAACAATAACATAGCAATCCTCACTGCGCTCTGAGTTCAAATCCCGCTGAGGTCAACTTTGCCTTTCATCCTTCCGAGGTCGATAAAATAAAGTACCAGTCAAGTACTGGGGATTGTTGGCCTTGTGCCTAAATAAGAAACAATATTAAATAGTATTGAGCCAACAAGGGAGCCTGTATATTATTGCTCGACCTGCTAGAAATAGCAGCCAAATCTCCCTCAAATCATACCCTACTGCCTTAAAAAAATACTAAAAAATACCATATTCCCATCATCATCATGACCATCATCACCACCACTACTACACTTGTCTCTTGTTTCCCCCTATACACACGTTTCCTTGCATGAGGCTTGCGTGCCGGTGGGAAAATGTTTTTGTTGTTCATAGCTGACAGTGTATGACTGGTATTTATTTTATGAATCCCTTGGAGTGTTTTGAAAGACATAGTGAACTCTGGTGGGTTTTGAAATCAAAATCAATAGGAAGGAAACTAAATGCTGGGAAGTATTTAGTTCGATTCCCTTCTATCTGAGTCGCCTTTCGTCATCCTTCCACCCCTTCTATCTGAGTCGCCTTCCGTCATCCTTCCACCCCTTCTATCTGAGTCGCCTTCCGTCATCCTTCCACCCCTTCTAAGACCTTGCTCTAACAACTTAGCCCAATCCTTCCGCCTTCTGGCGAATTGCAAGAGTTGTTAGGGCATTGGATGGTATTTGTTCTGGCTCACTGTGCTCTGAGTTCAAATCCTGCCACAGTCAACTTTGCCTTTCATCCTTTTAGAGTAGATAAATAAAGTACCAGTCTAGGGTGGGGTGGACTGGCGGAATCGTTAGAGCGTCAGCTTGGATGCCTTGCAGTAATTATTCTGGCTCTCTGCATTCTGAGTTCAAATTCCACCGTGGCCTACTTACGTGGTAGACCTAATCTGTCACATGGTTTAACAGCATCACCTGCTCCTTGGGTGCACTTAGCAGAGCCTTGCGTGCACTTAGCAGAGCCTTGGGTGCCCTTAGCAGAGCCTTGGGTGCCCTTAGCAGAGCCTTGGGTGCCCTTAGCAGAGCCTTGGGTGCACTTAGCAGAGCCTTGGGTGCGCTTAGCAGAGCCTTAGGTGCACTTAGCAGAACCTTGAGTGCATTTAGCAGAACCTTGAGTGCACTTAGCAGAGCCTTGGGTGCACTTAGCAGAGCCTTGGGTGTGCTTAGCAGAGCCTTGGGTGCACTTAGCAGAGCCTTGGGTCCCCTTAGCAGAGCCTTGGGTGCCCTTAGCAAGCATTTGGGCCAAGTCTCCAGTCTGGGGAAAACTTCTTCCCTCTCTCCCACCACGTTTTTTCCTACATTATCAACCTCACCAGTCTCAGAGGGACTACAAAGACCGACTATCTAAATTATTAAAAAATAAATAAAATTAAACATTGATAAAAGATCACAGATTTGTAGGGAGAGAGGAAGGGAGTGTAGTCAATTAAACACCCCAATACATGACTGGTATTAATTTCAACTCAAATTGAATGAGGAGACATTTAGTCTGGTGCCGTACAATTTACGCCACTTCTCCACTGCCTCTTCCCTCTCCTCCTATGAAATAAGGATTGTTGTTTTTGTCATTGTGTCCTTCCTTTTTTAAGATGTTATGGTGTGATTTGAGGAAGATTTCACTGCTATTTCTAGCAAGTCTAGCACGGCATAGAGACTTTCTTGTGGGTTCATTGTTGTTGTTGTTGTTGTTTTTGTTGTTATTTCCATCCTTTTTAAAGATGTTAGGGTGTGAGTGAGGGGTGAATTTGACTGCTATTGGTTGGGTTGTGTTGAGGTTCTCTGGTTGGCTTGATAAAATATAGATTTCTTCCACTGGCACTATGCTGCAAGTTAGTAGGAAAGGAGTGTAGTCAAAGAGTTCGTCCGTCGTCGTATGTCGATGTCAGGTAGTCATTTTATCCACCCTCTCCAAACCCCCCCCCCACACACACACACACACACCACCACCATCCCACAGGGATGAAAGGCGATGTCAACTCCCGGTAGGATTTGAACTCCAAATGTAAAGAGAGAAAACTCAATACTTTATGTAAGGCACTCTATTATTGGTGATCACTCTATTGTTTCTACTTCTCAAACAAGCTCTTAACCATTCGACCACTTCTTCTACCCCAATACACAATATGTAAAAACGAAATTATTGAACTGAATTATTTATAAAGAAATTCCGAAGTTTTTTGGGGGGGAAAGGGGGGGGGGGGCATTTGGTGATTAATTTGTTTTTTTTGTTTTTTTTGTTTTTGAGGTTTATAATTCGTTTTCTTCCTCTGAGGGTATCAGCTAAATCTTTTGTGTTTCAATGATGCTGAGTGTTTCAGTAGAGCTCTGCAACACACTGCTCAGGCCACCCCACACCTGCCCTCTCCAGAAACCAGAAGTATCTTAATCAATACTTCTTGACACTGTCTGCTTTGTATGTGTGTGGTGTGGAGGAGTATTGAATTTTAATACACTTGGCAACAATAGGGTTTCTTTGTCCGTGCAGAACTCACACTGCCCGGAGCATGTGTAAGAAAGATGATGCACCATCATTGTTGTTGTTGTTGTTGTTGTTGTTGTTGTTGTCATTATTAAGCCCCAGAAAGGCGGTAGATTGGCAGAGTCGTTAACGCATTGGACAGAATGCCTTGCAGTATTCATTCTGGCTCACTGCGCTCTGAGTTCAAATTCCGCCAAGGTCAACTTTGCCTTTCATCCTTCCGGGGTCGATAAACAAAGTACCAGTCAAGTACTGGAGGCAATTTAATCAACTTACCCCTCCCCTAAATTTCTGCGCCAATATTAGAAAGAGTTATTAAGCGCTCCAGGTTAGCCCTGTTTGAGTAAACTTATGTTCAACGGCATTCCAACCGTGACTATCCAGTCTTTCTGTATGTCCAAGACTACTTTATCCAATGTCTCATTTCTTTAAAATGGTAGGATGAATTGGTGGTGAATTGGAAGAGTCATTAGAGTGTCAGATAGAATGCTTTGCAGTATTTGTCCTGGCTCACTGTGCTCTGAGTTCAAATCCCACCGAGATCAACTTTGCCTTTCATCCTTTCAGGGTAGATAAATAAAGTACCAGTCTAGGGCAGTTTTCTGGCAGAATCGCCAGACCATTGGATGAGATACTTTGTTCTGGCTCTTTGCATTCTGAGTTTGAATCCCACCATGACTCACTTGGGTGGTCCACCACCTGGCTACCCTTGGGGGCCTTTAGCAGAGTCCACTCTGTTGCAAGCATTCAAGCCAGGTCTATGGTCTGGGGATACCTTCCTCCCTCCCTCCCTCCCACCTGTGTCAGAGGCCCTGAAAAAGGATGATAGGCACTGCCTTCCCTCCTGGTTAAGTGATTTTAAAAAAATAATGGAGGTTTGGCTGCTATTTCTAGCAGGTCGAGAGACCACATAGAAGCTTTGTTATTAGCTCATACTATAGTGTCCATGGGTGGGCACTAAAGTCTGAGACAATGTGGAAGCATGTTTGTGGGATTAAATGTCTGAGACGAGTTGCTGTTATTAAGATTATATATTTCTGTATTATTAGATTCATCTTTAGAATGTATATTTATAAAATATTGATATCTATACTATATATTTATATCTATACTATTATATCTATACACTTATATGATATTTATATCTACACTATGTTTATAGCTACACTTCATTGTGTATTTCAAAGCTAATAATAGCAACTCCTCAAAGGAATATTCTAGCCTCAAAGTACAAGCAACACTTAGAAGATTCATAAGGTATTCTCAGTCATAGACTAGTTTAGTCCATCCAGCTTTAACCATTTTGATACCAACTCACCTGAGACTGCCTCTGATTCTGTGATACAAAACTGCCTGTTTCAAAGTGTTCATATTGAAATTTAAACTATTTGTCAGAATTTTGTTGAGAAGAGCCTTTTGTCTAAAACACCAGCTTAATAACGAACAAGTTAATTATTTTACTAAATCCTTCCAAATGTTTAATTATTTTCAAAATTATTAGAAACATGTTAGAAATAATGGTCATGAAACAGTTAAACAGGTACCATACAGTTGGGTTGTAAAGGATCCAGCTAGACTGTGTAATTAATAACTTTCTTTAGTTTGGAGTGCTGAGTTCAATTCCACATATGAGAATTGGAGAATGCAATGGAGTGAGAGTTGAGCCATTCCAGTATTCAGTTTCAGTTACCTCATTAAGCCTAACCATTTCATCTAGGATCCTGGTTCTAAATCTAACTCTGTGTGTATATTATGTGTTTGCATATGATAGTTGGTTTGTTTGCTATAAACTCATGATGCACAGGCATCCCTGACCAGGTGGATATCTTATTCGTCCAGGGGGGGGGGGGGCAAAACCCACTGATGCTGATTGAAAAACTGATAATTGAATTTTCAAAGACTGCAGACTTCTTGCAATTTCAAAGGACTGATAGATATGAGGAAAAATATTTATATATTGAGTTCTTTCTAATTTTTTTCTTTTCTTTTTTTTTCTTTTTTGCAAATTATTTTATTCCCACCACCATCCATCTTTGCTAAGATAAAGTGGTGTATTTTAAGACTTTTGTTTTACTTGAGGCTGAACAGAAAATATAGAGAATAGTGTGCTGCCAGGAAGATTTAGAGAAAGAGATGGAGAGAGACAGGTGGGGCTATATATATATATATATGTGTGTGTGTGTATATATATATATATATAGAGAGAGAGAGAGGGGGGTGATGTGGTAGCTGTATTGTTGTGTGTGTGTGTGTGTGTGTGTGTGTGTGTGGAGGGTGAGGCGAGATATGGATGTAGCAGCGAGGTGTTATCTTGGTGTTGTTTTCTCGTTGAAGTTTTCTGTTATTGATCTGTGTGATTTGTCTGAACAACTAACTACGAAGGTAATGCAAAATATTGATAATTGACTTCTATCGCCTTGGGAACAATATCTTATCGTATCGTCAATCCAATCTTTACAAATCGTTAGCATCAAGAATAAGAACAAGAAGAATGAGAAGCCAGTTTTGTCTACTTTTCTGTTTGAAATTTTATTCATTTATTTCTTTTATTATTATTATTATTATTATTATTATTATTTAGTTATTCTAGCCCACATCACAGTCGTTGGGAAGTTTTCTGTTTTGATTCTGTTTGTTTTTGTTGTTTTGTTGTTGATGTTGTTTTTATTTTATTTTTTGCCCCCCCCCCACATCCCACCGCTCTTTTGTTAATTAGGAAGGAAGTTGTAGAACTTAGTTGTTTGTTTGCAGAGATTTGGGAAGTTCGTTTTTATTCCTAAATCATTCATTTTAGTTTATTTAGGCAGTCGACACCTCTCACTTGCAGTATCTTTCTGTCTTTCTTCATAGATACATTGAAGAAGGAAAGAAAGAAATTATTATTATTATTATCATTCACTGAGGTCAACTTTGCCTTTCATCCTTCCAGGGTCGGTAAAATAAAGTACCAGTCAAATACTGGGGATTGTTGGCCTTGTGCCTAAATTAGAAACAATTATTATTATTATTATT
>JAOPJM010001971.1:4323870-4336661 GCA_027124095.1 Muusoctopus leioderma | reverse complement strand
ACCGTTCGTTTTTTCAGCGGGAAGTAAACAAACAGATATACGAAGACAAATACAAACAGATATACGAAGACAAATACGAACACACACACACATACACATATATATACATAATGTTTATTTAATTTAATTTCAGGACATCTTGACATCTTTCTATGTGTGAAAGAGAATTTCTACTGGAAGATTTAATATTTCTTCATCAATGTTCACTGAGTGAGGTTTATCAAGATATTTGATATCAACAATATGGTGTACATGAAACATATTATATCAACAATATGGTGTACATGAAACATATATTATATCAACAATATGGTGTACATGAAACATATATTATTGCTGCTAGAAGACTGCCATTGTATCAGTGATGACAAGTCATTTTATCACAAATATATCTCAAACTGAAACTCTTCTCTAATGAAGGAGTCTACCTGACCATGCTACAGCAACATATCCTATTTCCTTGATGATTCACATAGATGTAGACCACCATTAGCAGCTTACTACCGGCTCAACTTATCTGTAAATTGCCACAAATAAATTTATTGAACTGAAAACCCTGACCTTCTTGAAGATAGAAGATTCTAAATTCAACATTGGTTTATTACAAGAATATATATTCCATTGTGGAATCTGTTGAAAGGATTTTTATTACAAGAGATATTTGTTATTATTGCAAAGTGTTCATAGAAGTGAGAAGATAATTAAATTTTATGTGTAATCCTCTTTTGTGACGGACCTATTGTTCAGAAAATGTTACAAACAGATGAAAAACCTTGTAAATGTGATGTTTGTGGAAGGGGATTTTCTAAGAACAGTAGCTTAATTATTCACAAACGAACTCATACGGGAGAAAAACCTTACCGTTGTGATGTTTGTGGCAAAGCATTTTCTCATAGTAACTACTTACCAGTTCACAAACGTACTCACACTGGGGAAAAACCATACAGCTGTGATATTTGTGGGAAAGCATTTTATAAAAGCAGTACTTTATCTACTCATAATCGTATTCATACAGGAGATAAACCATACCAGTGTGAAATTTGTGGGAAGACATTTTCTCAGAAGGGTCATTTATCAATCCATGATACTGTTCACACAGGGGAAAGAAAGCACCAATGTGAAATATGTGGGAAAGCATTTTTTTACCTTGGCCTTTTATCAAAACATATATGGGTTCACACAGAAAAAAGCCCATACACATGTGACATTTGTGGGAAATCCTTTGCTGATAGCAGGATCCTATCAACACACAAACGTATTCACACGGGTGAAAAACCTTACAGCTGTGAAATTTGTGGGAAAGCATTCTCCGATATCAGTCATTTTTCACGGCACAAACGTATTCACACGGGAATAAAACCACATGTCTGTGAAATTTGTGGCAAAGCATTTTATCGTAAATGTCACCTAACAGATCATAGGCGTAGTCACACTGGAGAAAGACCTTACATTTGTGAAATATGTGGTAAATCATTTATTCGTGTTTTTCACCTGTCACATCACAGACGTATTCACAAAGATAATAAACCATACTACTGTGAAATTTGTGGGAAAACATTTTCTCAGAATAGTAGCCTATCTGACCATAAATGTATTCACACAGGGGAAAAACCATTCAGTTGTGAATTTTGTGGGAAAACATTTTCTAGAAGTAGTTTATTAACTGTTCATGTACGAAGCCACACTGGGGATAAACCATATCAGTGTGACATTTGTGATAAAGTATTTTGTAGAAATAGTCAACTGGTACAGCATAGGAATGTTCACACTGGAAGTGAAAAGTAATCATACTTCATCATCATCATCATCATCATTGTTTTACGTACATTTTTCCATGCTGGCATGTGTTGGACGGATTTTGTTTTTGAAGCAGTATTCTACAGCCAGATGCCCCCTTCCTGTTGCCAACCCTTACATATTTTTGTATGTAAGGTAGTTTTTCCACAAATCTTTAACTGTTCAACAGTTAATCTGCCAGCCGATCGTCATACACGGGATGTAAACAACGTTCACCGGTAAGACTGTTGGACACACACAAGCGCACACACACACACACACATATATATATTTAGTTATATATATATAGTTAGACATATATATAGTTAGACATATATATATACATATATATATATATATGATGGGTTTCTGTCTCCCAAATTCACTCGTGGGAAAGAACCCAGGACCACGTGGTTACGAAGCAAACTTCTTACCACACAGCCATGCCTGCACCTTATATATAATTAATAAAATCTTTCTGTAGTTTCTATATATCAGTGATTCTCACACAACAGAATCAAAAGGCTGTGACTGTGTATTAAATGTCTAAATATTTGAGATAAGTTGTTGTTGATATTTAGTGTGTAAGAGAGAAGACTACACTGGTGTGGACATGTAATGCATATAGATGATGACAGTTGGGTACAGAAGTGCCAAGTGATTCAAGTGGAAGGAAGGTGTGGAAGAGGAAGACATGGGCAGATCTCAGGATGGTGAACGTCACAAAGGATTGTGACAAGTGGTGAGACACTGTCGGCGAGGACCCATCCAACCCATGCAAGCATGGAAAAACAAACATAAAAATGATGATAATAATTTTCACTCTATAAACCTCATCTTTAGAGATGTGTACATGGTATCAGACTGAATTCAAACAAGGAACCTTTATTTCTAAAATTGTTTTTAGAAATAAAAGTTTCTCATTCACATGTACATATCCAGGAATAAGATATCTGATAATCAATGGAGATCAAACCAATGTAAATTTAAATATTAAATATTTCTTCATGTCTAAAGATGAGGTTTATCGTCTGAAAAATTATCTTATGTGATTGTAATTTGGAGATATCCAGCCATCTTCCTCGCCCACTTATTCCCGAGAGGGTCATGGGGGCAGAGTCCCCAAATACGCCTTCAGAGGGTCTTATCAGAAGCAACTGTTACGGACATAGTTGAGCCTCTTCTTGCAGAAAAAAGGAATGTCTTTACTTGGAGAATGCATCAAGAACAGGTCTTTAAGAAGACAAAAGTATTTCTTACACAGTACCCTGTGTGACAATATTATTTACCAAGTGTGAAACAACTCTCACTGTTGATGTCTCTGAATTTACAGTAGCAGGAATAATGTGAAAAATGGAAAGCTCATAGCATATATTAGCACTCAGAGATTCGAGCAATATTGATTGTAAATCCTATGTAGTGGTATGGAGACATTTTCTAGTAAAGAAATCTTTCACACTGGAAACTAACAATCGGCCGTAACAATGCATTTTTATGCTTCTCATAAACGAACGCAGACCTATGATCAAAGGCATTCCACCCATGACCATCCCATCTTTTTAGACAGTCCAACAGATGAAAAAAAGGCACAAGCAAAAACAATGAGTTAACGAAAGAAGCCTCTCCGTGGTCACTCAACTGGATAGAAATAGCAGTCAAATCTCCCTCAAATCACAAACTACCATCTTCAAAAAGGACACCTTGGATAATGTGGTCCTGGGTTCCCTGCACATAACCAAAAGACAGGATGGTCACGACTGGAAAGTCTTTCATCATAGGTCTGTTTGTTCTTATATTTTACTACAAGCAGTGGTCTACGTTATCCAATGTTTTTTTTAAAGATGTAAGGAGATTTGGCTGCTATTTTTGTAGCAGATCTGATGACCATGCAGAGCTAAACAACA
Source organism: Muusoctopus leioderma (assembly GCA_027124095.1). NCBI lineage: Eukaryota > Metazoa > Mollusca > Cephalopoda > Octopoda > Octopodidae > Muusoctopus > Muusoctopus leioderma. The sequence continues at coordinate 4,332,981 of JAOPJM010001971.1, read as the reverse complement.
GGAAGAAATATACTTCTCATAAACGAACGCAGACCTATGATCAAAGGCACACCACCCATGACCATCCCTTTTATTTTCAGGCATAGTGTACCCAGGACTACATTATCCAGTGTGTCCGTTTAAAAGAGAAATACAGTAGGGAGTGACATGAAGAAGATTTAGCTTTAAAAAAAAAAACGGGATTGACACATTCGGAACGTGGGATGGTCCCGGTTGGAACGTTTTTAAAAAGACGGAATAGTCATGGTTGGAACGCTTTAAAAAAGACGATATGGTCACGGTTGGAACGCTTTTAAAAACGATGGGATGGTCATGGTTAGAACGCTTTAAAAAAGACGGGATGGTCACGGTAGAAAGGGTTTTAAAAAAGATGGGATGGTCACGATTGGAACGCGTTGAAAAAAAAAAGTGGGATCGCGCATCCGCAAAGGAAACGTACGTGCTATTTTCGATTTTGAAAAAATTTCTATTCTAGACATTAATATCCGGAATACCCAATAAGGGATATTAAGATGGATTTTATTGATTTGATTGATTTTGTTGTTGCCAACTTCACTATCTCTAGTGAGGACATCGAATGAGTGTAAGGCATTTAAACTGTATTTTTCTTTGCATTTTTATATCTCTTTATTTCCTCAATTTATTTTATTATTTGTGCTGCTGCTTCTCTCAGCCATTCTGTATTATTGATGTTACTCTGTATTTCTTCCTCTTTTATGTTGTGTCTGCCCCACAACTTTCTTAATCCTTTCACATGTTAATAAGTGTTCTGTAGTTTCTTCCTCACTACATCCCGCTGTATATTTTACATCTTCCTCTTTGAACTGACTTCTGAAGTTTACCTTTACATTTACCATATTTAATCTTAATCTAAGGATTTCTTTACGTTTCTACATATTTCTTGAGATATTCTTTTTGTTGGAACTTCTCATTTTTTATAAATCTTGATTTTTGTATTTATTTGTACTTTTTCGTTTATTTTATCTATTTCTTCTTTGATTTTTTTCTTCTATTCTGATTGTTTATTGTCTCTATATCTCTGTGCCCATCTTCGCTCTGTCTGTCCATTTCCTCAAATCATTTATCCAGTTGTCTTCTTTCCCTTTGTATAGTACTCTCTACTGATTAGAGGTGAATTTTTCCCCATACAATCAATAACACTTCCTGTGTGTCATCCTCACTAAATCTATAAACATTGGCGATATATTATTCTTTCTTTACATTTATTACACTTTGTTTGTAATAACATTAACTAAAGACATTGTTCATTAAACAGAAGAATTAAGTAGAGATATCCTGTCAGAAGTAGTTAAAAGTTCTAAGCTTCCCTACTTCTCATTATTTTATCGTATAACTACATTGTTATGTAAGTATCATTCATATATATTACAGACTTCTTTTTATAGAAAATCTCTCTCTCCTATTTCATCTACACCATTCCTGCTCCCTACAACATCCTGTTTTCTGTTATCTCTTCATTCTCTCTAATTTCTCTCTTCATTTAAACTCCGTAATTAATCTAGGTTTCAGCAAATATATTTATTCTAATTCTTTCAACCTCCTTTATTATTTTTTATTTATCCATGTTTTTATTCCATGTTCCCCTCGACGATGTAGTTTGTCATTGTTCACACTGTTTCCTCTTTGTTATATAAACATACATCGGACATTTGTACGTCAAAGAGACATCCAATAGTACATTCAATGGTTTCCTATATTTGCGAGGGATCAAGTGACAGGAAGTGTTTGTATATTCGACTTTAAATGTTACTCACATATCCAGGTGAATTATAGGCGAACATTGGTGGCTTACTTTCTCTGGATGAGCTCCGCATCTCCATCGCTCTCAGGGTCGGGGTCGATTTAAGTGTCAATATAGCAAACCCCTTGATTTCGGGGAATCTTCGTGGCTTGTCATGTCGACTGAACGCAGGTCGCTTTGCTCGCCACACCGAGTTGAACTTGATTATAAAACGGGTCCTAGCTAGAGTTAATATCCCCTCAATTCTGGAGCCAGTTGGATTGTCCAGGATCGATGGCAAGAGACCCGACGGACTTACCCTCTGCCTTTGGGCTGGAGGTGAATGGAACGTCACTGTCAGCGACTCTTTCACGCCATCACACATCCTAAATGCTGCGGTGGAGGTGGGGGTTACTACATCTATGGCTGAACAGAATAAATAGCTGAAATACCGTAATTAGTCGGTGAATTACACTAAGTTCTTAATCATTCACTGTATTTCATCAATCCACATGAAAACAGTGTTCATACACAAACTATTGTAGAGAGGAAACTGCCATGACAGTGTGGGACCAACGATCCTTTGTTCACATCATGTCTACACAAACACATATTTACCAATGTTATTTGTTCTATTAATTTTATTTTTTACATTAAATAAATGTACTTTTTATGTTTTATAAACATATTATGTTCATTTTACTTCCATTTTTTGCAGTCCTACTATACAGTTTAATCAATTATCAATGGTACAGATTCCAAACAACTTATTTTGACTTTTCGCTGGTTCCCATTTTACTAACATCTAAAATGTAAAATCGAAACAGAAATGGTGAAATATACTTAATTTATATTTATCTGCTGCGACATACATTGATGGCGAACAACATTATCACATATACGTTAAATATCTGGTTTCCATCTTCAAAAATACCATCACTTTAGTTTCTTCTAACTTGATTGACTTCTAAGTGTAGGAAGTTGCACCCAGGTGTATGTGTGAAAGGAGAAAAATTTCCTCTCACCTATCACGTCTCTTAAGGTGGGGACACCAAAAGGGTCTTTGTCCCCTAGTGCTGAGAATCCTTGCTGCGCCACTGTGACTTCTCCCAGTCACATGTTTCAACCTTTACTCACTACTAGTTAGCCATGGTTATGTAGAAAAGATACTTAGAACATCATTGCCCTCTATAATAGCATACACAGCTGTAGATGTACAGAATGTAATCATTGTGAGACTTGTTATCATCATCTATTAATTTTGGTATGTTTTAGTAATGTTCTGTAGACCAAGGTGACCAGTGGTCATCTCTGAAGATCTTCATTCCAACATCCACATCAAGTCCTCATCATCCATATCCACCACTTCTTTATACCAGAGTTTCTTTTGTCTATAAATATATTCTGTCTGTTTCTTGCTATTCTAACTTCCAATGTCTCTTGTCAAATATCTTCTCTCCAATAATCTTCATGTTGACACTTCATTGTCCCTTATCATCTCATATGTTGTCTTTTTATTTCAGGTTATCTGATACCACTATGATCAGAGTTTAACAATATGAAATGTATGATGGTTCCTAAGTTCAAGTACAATGTGAACTGGTGACATTTTGATCTATAACAACTGGTGACTGAAGTAAATTATAAAGAAAACCTATTTGGAATAAAATAAGATAAATCTGTTGTTCCATGCTGACATAAATTTACACTACCATGTATCACCATTCTTCTTGACCCTGTGTCATATTGTGTATGAGGCCCAACATTCTTCTTGACCAAATATCACTGCTTCTTCTTTGGTCTGTTTCCACTGTGGGTATCTACTTTCAGCTTAAAACACTTTTTCTCTCAGTAGATGTTGTCTTGGTATAGACATGTAATGTCTAAACCAGTGTAGCCATGATATCTGATGATATTGAGTTAAAAATATTTCACTGAAGATGGTCAACATATTGATCAACTTTTGAACACTAAAAATAACTTCATCAAACTGATGTCTGTTGTTTCTACAACTCTTGGTTGATGGATGTGGAATATTTCCTTCTATATTATGATGGTTTTAACTACCTTATGTTTAAAGACTTACATATCTGGATATAGCTTGCTAATTGGAGCTAGTTTAATGCACCTTTAGCTGCTGGTTAATAATTACAAAATTCTATCCTAATAAATCCACTTGAAGTTCTTTCTTAACAGCCAAGACATCATCACACTTTAACTCTTAACATCCTGTAGGACCCGGTTCGACACGACACCACATCAGCAAATTGATATGAATTACTGAACTATATATACGGTGAAAGTGAAATATTTTTGTGTGAAAACACCTCAAGCACCTGTGTTTCTTACCTGTAAATGTCATAATAAATAAACTGCAAAGAAATAGTTTTAAAGTATTTTTTACTCAATCCTTACAGTACTTAGAACATTTTTTACAGGATGTTAAGAGTTAATAAAGACTATTAGACAGAGAAAACATAGATTGATAGAGTAAGTTATGGATGAGAAAGTAGAGCCTGAACATATTGATTCATCTACCCAGACACCGGGAAATATAGAAGAGAAATCACACTCTTGTGATATCCATGACAAGTTAATCATAACAGAAAATAATTCAATTCAACGTAAATATATTCACTCCATCTCCAAGCTGTACCACTGTGAAGTTTGTGGGAAAAGATTCACTACAAATTGTTCCTTATTTCTCCACAAGCGTATTCATACAGGAGAGAAACCATATCATTGTGATGTCTGTGGTAAAACATTTTCTCAAAATAGTAATTTATTTTCCCACAAACGTATTCACACAGGAGAGAAACCATATCGTTGTGATGTCTGTGGTAAAACATTTTCTGTAAATGGTAGTTTATCTTACCACAAACGCATACACACAGGAGAGAAACCATATCGTTGTGATGTCTGTGGTAAAACATTTTCTCAAAATAGTAATTTATCTTACCACAAACGCATACACACAGGCGAGAACCCATATCACTGTGATATCTGTGGTAAAACATTTTCTCGGAGTGGTGGGTTGTCTTACCATAAGCTTGTTCACACAGGAGAAAAACCGTACCACTGTGATATCTGTGGTAAAACATTCTCTCACAGTGGTAGTTTGTCATCCCACATGCGTATTCACACAGGAGAGAAACCATACCACTGTGATATTTGTGGTAAAACATTTTCTCAAAGTGGTAGTTTGACTTCCCACAAACGGATCCATACAGGAGAGAACCCATATTACTGTGATATCTGTGGTAAAACATTTTCTCAGAGTGGTGGTTTGTCTTACCATAAGCTTGTTCACACAGGAGAAAGACCGTACCACTGTGATATCTGTGGTAAAACATTCTCTCAAAATTGTAATTTATCTTCTCACAAACGTACCCACACAAAAGAGAAACGATACCACTATGATGGGAGTTTAACAACATGAAATGTATGATGGTTCCTAAGTTCAAGTACAATGTGAACTGGTGACATTTTGATCTATAACAACTGGTGACTGAAGTAAATTATAAAGAAAACCTATTTGGAATAAAATAAGATAAATCTGTTGTTCCATGCTGACATAAATTTACACTACCATGTATCACCATTCTTCTTGACCCTGTGTCATATTGTGTATGAGGCCCAACATTCTTCTTGACCAAATATCACTGCTTCTTCTTTGGTCTGTTTCCACTGTGGGTATCTACTTTCAGCTTAAAACACTTTTTCTCTCAGTAGATGTTGTCTTGGTATAGACATGTAATGTCTAAACCAGTGTAGCCATGATATCTGATGATATTGAGTTAAAAATATTTCACTGAAGATGGTCAACATATTGATCAACTTTTGAACACTAAAAATAACTTCATCAAACTGATGTCTGTTGTTTCTACAACTCTTGGTTGATGGATGTGGAATATTTCCTTCTATATTATGATGGTTTTAACTACCTTATGTTTAAAGACTTACATATCTGGATATAGCTTGCTAATTGGAGCTAGTTTAATGCACCTTTAGCTGCTGGTTAATAATTACAAAATTCTATCCTAATAAATCCACTTGAAGTTCTTTCTTAACAGCCAAGACATCATCACACTTTAACTCTTAACATCCTGTAGGACCCGGTTCGACACGACACCACATCAGCAAATTGATATGAATTACTGAACTATATATACGGTGAAAGTGAAATATTTTTGTGTGAAAACACCTCAAGCACCTGTGTTTCTTACCTGTAAATGTCATAATAAATAAACTGCAAAGAAATAGTTTTAAAGTATTTTTTACTCAATCCTTACAGTACTTAGAACATTTTTTACAGGATGTTAAGAGTTAAGGTAGTCTGATTTTATGAAAACCAGTTTCTGCCTCAATAGGCGTCATCGGCATATCATTGTCCTTTAAGAATCCGAACAGACGTAGAGATTTAGACATATACAAAAAAAGTTGAGAACTTTTATGGCCAACTGCAATTTGCATAATTAAAACTAAAAGGACCTAAGAGAAAATAAGTCAATGGGCGTCAGTTGCATGAATTTGCATAACAAAGTCAACGTGGGGTTTACTGAATTCTGTACACGATACATTTTTAATTTATTAAAATTATATTCGCATAGAGAGAAGGTAAACCAAAAAACACAGCGGTGATTGTTACCAACTCTGGATGAGAAAGGGTGATAATTTCAAGAAACCAAGAATCAATTCACCATGAATTGACATGCCAGTAGATTAAGAGAGACTGACGTTTTCGGAGACAAGGGACAGCTATGGCCAAGGGTATTTTGCATAATTACAACGAAAAGGAGCTAAGAGAAAATAACTCAAAGACGCCATTAACATGAATTTGGATAAAAAAGTTGTCGTAAGGGTGTACTGAATTACTTACACGATAAATTCTTAATTTATTAAAATTATTTTCACGTAGAGAGAAGTTAAACAAACAAGCAAGACAAAAAAGAAGCCTAGCGGTGATTGCCACCGACTCTGGATGAGAAGGGGAGATAATTTCAAGAAATCAAGAATCATTTACATAACATTACTAGTTCAAAAGAAATGTTTCACACTTACTGTAGAAATAAAAAAACAAGAATAAAAAAAACAAAACAACTCAAGTCAAGATTCGTGGGAAAACCAAAATTTAATACCAAGTATTAAATAGTGACTCACGTGATTTTTGGTTTCCGATTATTCAAGAATTCCTCCATGCTACATAACGGCATCGGCTACAGTTAAGCACTATGTGCGTTTGTTAGTGTAGCAAACTGGAGTTTAATCAATATCGTTTTCTGTTGATGACCGAGCATAGAACACTGGAATTATTTGAATTTAAATCGCTCACCATCAGACAGATGTCCCCACGAGCAAAATCTCCATTGCCTAAAATAGTGAGATAAGATAAACAAAACAAAAAATGTTCTGAATCCTACTTTTACGTGACAGCTTGGCATAGAAGAGATGATTCAGATAACGTTTGTCCAACTTCAAAATAGCAGAATGGAAAGCAGGAATGCTGCCATCAGAGATACGGTGACATTATAAAGCGGCGAATTGGCAGAGCCGTTAGCGTGTCGGACAGAATACCTTACGGTATTCTTTCTGTCTCACTGCGCTCTGCGTTCAAATCCCACCGAGGTCAACTTTGCCTTTCATCCTTCCGGGGTCGATAAAATAAAGTACCAGTCAAGTACTGGGGATTGTTGGCCTTGTGCCTATGGTAGAAACAATTATTAACGAACCAAGAAGAAACCTCTACTTGGTTGCTCGGCCTACTAGAAATAGCAGCCAAACTCCCTCTAATCACATCATACCGTCTTAGAAATAGCAGCAAAATCTCCAAATAATGGATAATAACCCTAAACAATTGTGTTTGAAAATAATATTTTTAAAAAAGGCGGGATGGTCACAGTTGGAACGCCTTTGATCAGGGCTGACTTGAGGCTAAGAAACAATATCCTGGTCCCAAAATGCCGAAAAGGCTCCCATCTTCTTAGTTCTAGCCATTACAGCTAAGGCCAACGAGACATAAATACATATGGTGTATGATGACTCCGTATATATATTTATATTTAATTAATCGTAAACAATTACTTAGCGGAATTAAAGGGAGGTAACTCGTACAAGCTTGATAATGTAACTTATAACAAACAGCCCACTTAATTCTATAACATCGTATTTATTAAACAACAATAAATAATAAATATATAAATAAATGAATGAATTAATTAATTATCGATTTATCTTTTTATTTTTTCTTCTCTAATAACTAAAGCCAAAATAATCCGATAGTTTCACCAACCAACCCAGTCTTACCCCATGTCATAGAAACCTCGATATATATTGTGATGCGGGACTGTTATGTATCGTTGCTATGGCTACCTAGCACTAGCCACCCCCCCCTATCCCCCCCCCCCCCACAAATGAATTCATGTAAACACAAACTATAGAAATGGCGTTGTCATCTTTGGAGATATCTGATCTAGAAAACAGGCGATCTTTGTACGAGATCGAGAGAAGTAGATTCGGGGAAGGTGTAAGTATAAACACTGCCATTATTATATTTTGTATATGGGTATAACAGTATTTTAACTGTGGAAATTGAAAAACTCAATTCCAACGAACAAATTTACACATAATCTATGTATGTATATGTATGTTGTGTGTGCGCGTGTGCGTGAGTGTGCGTGTGTATGCGTGTGTGCACGTGTGTGTGTGTGTCTGTGTGTGTGTCTGTGTATGTGTGTGTGTGTGTGTATGTGTGTGTGTATGCGTGTGTGTGTGCGTGTGTGTATGTGTGTCTGTCTGTGTGTGTGCGTATGTGTACGTGTGTATGCGTGTGTGTGTGTATGTGTGTGTGTGCGTGTGTGTGTGTGTGTGTCTGTGCGTGTGTGTATGTGTATGTGTATGTGTATGTTGTTCGTTAGCAGCCCTCTTGTGTTTTTTTTTACGAACGTAAATTTATTTTAGGGATGTAAAATATAACATAACCATTTGTTGTTTAACATTCCTCAGTCAAAGGAGAAAGGGCCAGCACCAAAAAACCCTTTTTCAGGACCTCTGAGAGTGGTGGGAGGAAGGGAGGGAGCAGATTATATTTCAGATCAGACCCTTGAATGTACTCCACAAAAGGCACCCAGGGGCTTAGGGGGAGGTGTTAAACCGAACGACGGATTAAGTCTACCTCACAAAGTGTTAATATCTTTAATTATAAATTATTATTCATTAACTCTTAACATCCTGTAAAATATTTTCCAAGTCCTTTAATGACTGAGCAAAAATTCCATAAAAACGAGTTTTTGCAGCTTATTAATTATGAAATTTACAGGTAAGAAACACAGGTTCTTGATGTGTTTTCACACACAAATATTTCATTTTCACCC
>JAOPJM010001971.1:4306198-4318840 GCA_027124095.1 Muusoctopus leioderma | reverse complement strand
TTAGTTTCAACACACGATCTCAGATCAAATCACTTGCCAGACAAGTACAACTCCGTAATATATATATATATATTGTTATTTTCCAATCAGACGCTAGATACTCCTGTGTAAATATGTCTGTAGCAAAGACATTGATGTTGTTGGCCACTTCACTATTGCTAGTTAGCACATCCAATGAGTGCAAGGCATTTATATGTGCATACACACACACACACATCATCTTCGTGATTTTGTTGTCACCAAATACATCCAAGTGTTGGAAGTTGTGATGAGACTCATTGTTGTCGTAGTCTTCAAGTTTGACTGTATGAGGACAGCTGACATATTTCACCAGCCAAGCCTCAGTTAGTACGAATTCGAATAATATGAATTTCGGTTTAGTACGAATTATAAAATGTTTGATTTAGTGCTGAAACTAGCACTAAAAGCTTATTTATTAAAAAAGAATGAAAATTGTCATTTATTTCTTTGATTCATAGTAATGTTACAATGTTACAATATAGAAAACGATAAAAATTTAAAAAAAATATTGAAGGAAGAAAGAGAGAAAAAAAAAATACCATTTAGTAGGATTTTTTTTTTTCATTTTTCTTTTGCACGAAAATTAAAATTTATTTGTCTCACGTTATCTGACGACTCATCAGATAACGTGAGATGAACAAATACTTTTTTGAAACGATAGGGTATGTGATTCGAGGGAGGTTTTACTGATATTTCTAGCAGTTCGATTGACCACTCAGAGGCTCTTTCGTCGGTTCGTAGTTCTTGTTTAGTCCCAGGATGGAGGCACCCCCCGAACTTATGGGAACTTTCATGGGGGGGGGGGGGGGGACGATAAGTGCCGACAACTGTTTCTTAAAATTTTTGTTGCACATCTTCATTGGGTTGGAAAGAATTACTATATTTTAAAAGCTATAATAAATTCGAATATTACGAATTAAATTAGTACGAGGTTTTTATAGGATTAATTATTCGTACTAATTGAGGCTTGCCTGTAACATTCATTAATAATATCGAATTATGAATTCTGTATTTTATTTTTACGAAAACAATAGCTTTATTAAGATCTTTTACTTATTTTAGTCTGCAGTCACTCAGTTCCAGGTCAGCCTTGATCGAGCAGACCTATTCTAAAAGTTGTTCCAGCCGTGACCATCCCTGCAACTCTTTCAGGCAGAGTGTTTATAAGTCTAGATTATGTAGTGTGTCAGTGTTTTATATAACGGAATGATGTGATTTGGTTGCTATTTCTAGAAGGTTAGCAACTACCTTGTAAATGTTCCATCCTTGATACGTTAGTTTGTTCTGTGTTTTATAGTTCCATAGTATTCTGAAATACATTCTCCAACAAAAACCAATGCCGCATTTTAATTCTTCCACATTTTTGTTTCTCTATATATAGTAACCTTCATAGGTCTGCTGTAGCATGGCCGAGCTTGGGCTAAACAACAAAAGAATGTTATGGTTCACTGTTCTGTTGTTTAATATATGTTATGGTAGACAATCTGGTGAACCTGTAGTTTAACATATGTTATGGTAGACAATCTGGTGAACCTGTAGTTTAACATATGTTATGGTAGACAATCTGGTGTACCTGTAGTTTAACATTATGTTATGGTAGACAATCTGGTGTACCTGTAGTTTAACATTATGTTATGGTAGACAATCTGGTGAACCTGTAGTTTAACATATGTTATGGTAGACAATCTGGTGAACCTGTAGTTTTCAAATATGAAGACTTCAAACAAGGATGTGTGATGTCACTTTAATAACAAATTTAAAAGTAGAGTTTAATTGTTTAGGTAAAAGTTTAGATCTCCAGTTTATCAGTATAGAAATATAGTAAAATTTCCTCTGTTGAATCTCTACTTTTTAAGTTTTGTCTCTGATACTGTTTCTTTATTATTTCAGATGACATTGGCAGAAAATAATTCTTTTCTTCATATGAATCAACAATGTTTATCATCTTTTAAAGATATTATACAGAACAGATAAAACACTGTTTATATAAATCTATGATTGAAATACTGTGAAATATTTCTTCTGAACTGAGATTATTAACAACATTTCTCTACTTCACTGACTGGAATATGTTCAAGATAATGTTGCATTCTTAGACAAATTTACCATGAAGATATAACTGTCTTCTCTGCAAGAAATTTCATATATGGATATGTCTTGATAAATGGATCTATTTTAGTGTTACTTTTACATAATTAGAGTTCTATTATAATAAACAACTTTGCAACACATTTCTCAGAAATGATTGCTCCTAATAAATCATCTTGTGACTGTTTGCAGCATCTTTAGATATTGACAAAGATCAGAGTTAATGGAAATATAAAGAAATATTTGTTAGGAATAAAATATAAAGCCTAACACAAGAAAAAAATTTGTATATTTTGAAAGAAGAAAATTATGGAAAATGAATTAACTGAGAACGAAGACAAATATAAAACACAGTTTAAAAGTATTGATTTTCCTGATGAGATACTGAAACAGATGGGAAAACCATCAAACCCAATTGATATCTGTACAAAGTCATTCTCTAAAAAAAGTAACCTAATTAGGCACAAACATATTCATACCAGAGGGAAGCCATATGTCTGTGATAAATCATTCACTCAACTTGTTACCTTAACAACTCACAAACGTATTCATACAGGAGAAAGACCGTATGACTGTGATATCTGTGGTAAATCATTTTCTCAGAATGGTTACTTAACAACTCACAAACGTATTCATACTGGAGAGAAACCATATCACTGTGATATCTGTGGTAAATCATTCTCTCGATGTAGTGAATTAACTACTCACAAACGAATTCATTCAGGAGAGAAGCCATATCACTGTGATATCTGTGGTAAATCATTCTCTCGAAGTGGTGACCTAACTGCTCACAAACGTATCCATACGGGAGAAAGGCCATATGAGTGTGAAATCTGTGGTAAATCATTCTCTACAACAGTTCACTTAACTACTCACATACGCATTCATACAGGAGAGAAGCCATATCATTGTGATATCTGTGGGAAATCATTTTCTCAAAGTAGTTACTTAACTACTCACAAACATATTCATACAGGAGAGAAACCATATCACTGTGATATCTGTGGGAAATCATTTTCTCGAAATGGCAAATTAACTACTCACAAACGTATTCATACAGGAGAGAAGCCATACCACTGTGACATCTGTGGTAAATCATTTTCTAGAAGTGACTCTTTAACTACTCACAAACGTGTTCATACAAAAGAGAAGCCATATCACTGTGATATCTGTGGAAAATCATTCTCTCGATATAGTGAAATAACTACTCACAAACGTATTCATACAGGAGAGAAGTCATATCACTGTGATATCTGTGGTAAATCATTCTCTAGGAGTGATCATTTAACTACTCACAAACATAATAATACAGGAGAGAAGCCCTATCATTGTGATATCTGTGGTAAGTCATTCTCTCGAAATGGTGAATTAACTACACATAAACGTATTCATACAGGGGAGAAGCCTTATCACTGTAATATCTGTGGTAAATCATTCTCTCAAAGTGGTTACTTAACTACTCACAAGCATATTCATACAGGAGAGAAGCCTTATCACTGTGATATTTGTGGTAAATCATTTTCTCAAGCAAATATCTTAACAACTCACAAACGTATTCATACAGGAGAGAAGCCATATCTATGTGATATCTGTGGTAAATCATTCTCTGTACCATGTAGCTTAACTAAACACAAACGTATCCATACAGGAGAGAAGCCATATCACTGTGATATCTGTGGTAAATCATTCTCTATAGATAGTCACTTAACAACTCACAAACGCATTCATACAGGAGAGAAGCCATATCACTGTGATATCTGTGGAAAATCATTCTCTCGAAGTGGTTACTTAAATAATCACAAACGTATTCATACAGAAAAGAAACCACTGTGAGATATGAAGTAAGTCATTCTCTCAAAATGGTGACTTTACTACTCACCAACGCATTTATATGGGTTGTAGACCTAATTCGTTGCTGGGTTTAGCATCACCATCTCACCCTTGGTTTCCTTTAGCAAAATCCACTTTGTTACTCGCATTCGGACCAGGTCTCAGTTGTGAGGATGACTTCCTGCCTTCTTCTTCTGACAGCCATAAAAAAGTCATTCATACAGGAGAGAATCCATATCACTGTAATATCTGTGATACATCCGTCTCTCTAAAATATGACTTAGATACAACCATTCACACAGGAGAAAAACTATGTCACTCATACCAGTGCTAAATTATTCTTACAAAATACTACTACTGAAGAGTAATCGAGTCACTTTGATATGTATTCTATGAAAGAAATACCTTATTTAACACAGACGTATTCCCACAGGAGAGAAGATATAACAACCTGCCAACACTTTTATGTAGATTGGTGAGATTAAAACTTATCAGAGTGATATTTTTAATAAAAGCATTCTTTCAGAACACTCATATATATTCCGTTTTAGAAATTTCTAGAAAGGAGAAAAAGTACTATTGATATATTTGCAACTAGTGGGTACCTGTGGAAAATCCACGGGTGATAAATTTTCTGTTTTATAGTTAATTACTTGTGTCAAACTGTAATTAAAGTGATCAATGGAATAAAATGCGTGTTCTTCTTTATTATTTAATAAATAATAAAATATACATACAATTATATCTATATCTATATATATACACACAAACACACACGCATATTTATATATATATATATAACTATATGCAATTTATATATAGACAGTTAAACTTGTTATGGGAATTTCTATTAAGTAATACAACGTCAATAAAATACATATTAAACTATTATAAGACTTATCGATTGAGTAGCTACTTTAATACAAATGTTCTTCGTAAATACTTTATCGTTTTTTTATAGAGAAAAATGTGAAACTTAATTTTAAGGAAAGGGTGTCAATGTGGTTATCTCTGCAACTGTGAGGAGAATTCTTTATGAGGGAAAAGAATGTATTTTATTATTTTGGAGTAAAGGATAAAATTATAAGAAATAAGGTTGAAGGTTAGTGATGGGAGGGTGAGTGGGGGAAGATATAAGTTAAAAGTGAGGGATGGTCAGTTGAATAGTAATTTGAATTTTTGGCACAGGATAGGAACAATTGGCATCTGCTGGGGGAGGCCTTTGCCTGGCAGTGAATAGATGTCTGAGAATGATGATGATGGTGGTTCCTGAAGTGTAGGGCAACCAGATGGCCATGGGAATAATATATATATAAAGATGTGTACATGTATATATGACACACTTATGTACACTTAAATGCGCAACAGCTCTCACTGTGCTTTTTGTCTTGGAGAACAACTTCTCCTTACAGACTTTCTGTGTTAAAAACACATCATGCTCCAAATGACTTGGCTGGACTGCCAGACACTGGTGTTTTGACGTAGTTATCGTCTCTTCGGTGACAGACACAAAGCCAATCATTTGGAGCTAGCTAGGAACTTCTGTTCCTATATAGTATCAGTAAACAAAACATTCACTGATGTGTGTGGAAGCATGCCAAGCTGAACTTAAAATAGTATAAGCACACAAAACAGCGGAGATCAAAATAAAGATGTGTACATGTATATATAACATGCTTATGTACACCTAAATGTGCAACAGCTCTCGCTGTGGTTTTTATATTGACAGAAAGTCTGTAGGGAGAAGTTGTTCTCTGAGACAAAAACCACAGCAAGAGCTGTTGCACATTTAGGTGTACATCAGTGTGTTATATATACATGTACACATCTTTATTTTGATCTCCACTGTTTTGTGTGCTTATACTATATATATGTTTGTATTTTTGTTGTCTAAAATAAATAATGAAAAAAAAAAACCCTGTAGGAGTCTTAAAACAACAAAATAATTGTTAGTAATTCATGTTAAATATAAATTTACAGAGATTTTATTGTAATTCTTCCACATTCTACATTGTTTGTACTAGGAGAAACACCACCCCATGGGCAGTTTTCTCCTAAATGAGAAGGCTTTTGTGCCTCCATGACTCTGAAGGCTATACCAATGGGGATCATACACCTAGCAGGTCCAACCAAGCTGGGCAGGTTTGAGCATAGAGGCGAGACGAAAAGCAGCACCTAGCCCTCTACACTGGTGGTTGAGTGTGGGGCTAACAACTCCACCATGTAAAATATCATCCTATTTGCATTTATTGCAGAAACTGTGACAAGTGTAAATAAAATGGAAGTAGATAATCACAGCCTTATGTTCCACAGGGAATGCAGAGGGTTCAGTAGATATAATGCAGTTCATCTTAGTATATCTTTATATGAATCTGAAACATTGCCAGCCCTTACTCCCACCATCTATGACACCCTCCCAAAGCAACTCATAACCCCCCCCCCCCCTCCATCACAAACATCTGTACCTCAACCTATTATAAATGGTTTCTTACATTGGCACAAGGCCAGAAATTGGTGGGGGGGGGGGGTGTAAGTCGATTAAATTGACCCCAGTACTTGACTGGTACTTTCTTTATCGACCTCGGAAGGATGAAAGGCAAAGTTGACCTGGGCAGGATTTGCACTCAGAGTGCAGTGAGCTAGAAGGAATACAGTAAGGCATTCTGTCCGATACGCTAACAACTCTGCCAATTCGCCGCCTATTCAACCTATTATAGATAGTAGCCAAATTTCCCTCAAATCACACCCAACCATCTTACATTAAGAAAGGCCACATTAGATAACGTAATTCTATATATATGAAAAGATGACATAATATATATATATTAGATAAACTAGCAGAAAACCACCCAGGGTCAGTGTTTCTGCTAGTATTTTATAATTTTATTTTATATTAATTATCTAAATCTATCTATTTTTGTTTATTTACCTAAACAGAGTTGTGTTCTAGTCCCTCTAACATTCATCATACTTTTGCTGCAACCTTGAAAGTAATTTTATTATTAGTTATGTCACATTATTGAAGACTGAACCTTTGGAGCTGATTGTTCCACATTCCAGACAATAATGTCAGTTCCACCTTTCTTAAAGCTGCTTTCGACACGATTTGGCAGAAGGCTCTATGAAAGATGATGACAGCAATAAGTGTAAACCCCAAGATAGTGTAAATTATAGCGGCACTATACAACAACCGCAAGTGCATGAATCTTGGGTAGTGACTGAAAGAATATGATCGCAAATACAAGCGTCCAAAATGGAGTTCCTCCAAAGGGCCACTGGAGGAACTCGATAGGGTGCATAGGGTCACTCGATAGGGTGTGTAGCTTGGAGATCAGGGAGTTGCTCCAGGTAGAGCTGCTACTTCTCTGCATTGAGAGATCACAGCTCCGGTACTACAGGCATGTGGCTAGAATGTCTGAGGAAAGAATCACAGGACAGATCTTATGGGCAAGGCCAACTGGCAGAGGACCTAGAAGTAAACCATGAGCAAGATGGTTGGATAACATCCATAACCTTGGTTGGTCTCGCTTGGGGATCCAGCTGGATCATTTGCTGATGGTTGCTTCAGATAGGACTCTTTGGAAGGCGTGTCGGAGGACTCTGCCCCCATGACCCTCTCAGGAATAGTGCGCGAGGAAGATGGATGGATGGACTATACAACAATACTGAGTGTGCCATGGTCATGGTTGGTCAGCTAACAGATTGGTCGGAAGTACACATAGGTCTAAGACAAGGCTGCCTGCTATCCCCGACCCACTTCATCATCTTCCTCGAATTTGCCATGAAAGAACTGAAAGACTTGGATGAAATTCTGGCACTCATTGACACCCTCTCTATAGAAATTAGATATGCTGACGACACAACCCTAATATCCACAATCTCTGACAAATTGAGAATATTCACTGAACAGTTAGATGAAGCATGTAAAAATAATGGGGCATTAAAATAAAGATCCTGTCATCTAGCACAGAAATGATCACACTGGATGATTCCGAAGTAGAGCACGTCACAGAGTTTGTGTTTTGGGGCAGTATAGTACTGAATAGATAAGAAGACATGAAAAAATGGGTCTCACTAGCATCTACAGCATTTGGAAGACTAAGAAATGTGGTCCGGAAAAGGCCACTGACTCAAAGTTAGGTTGTACAATGCCTTGGAAATGTGGACCCTACACCTTAGAAACATGGAGCTTAAAATCTGAAGATACATTCAGACCAGACGTTTTTGAAATGTAGTGTTTACAGTCTATACTAGGGATATCATTACAAGACAAGCACAGAAATACTTCCATAAAAAAAGCTCTTCATATGGCAAATACCATTACCAAAGTAATAAGAAGGAAGGGACTGAAATGGTTTGGCCATGTAATTAGAAGGCCACCCAATAACTATGTAGTGCTGGTGTTCTGTCAAGACATCCAAAACCCAGACTACGTGGTAGACTGCCTAAGAGGTGGACCTCTCAAATCCATGAAGACACAGGGTTACTGCTTGCAACAGTGGAGGGCAGAGCGTCTGATCAAAGAGAGTGGTAAATAACTAAACGATAGAAAAACTGTTATCTGCCATGACTGGAAGGTCCATGTCATCATTTGCTAAAGGCAAATTGGTATGCTGAGCAGAAATCCCTAGAGCAGATAAATAAAAGTGTCAGAAAAGAGACAGCACAGTTAGTACAGGATAATTAACAAGAACTTAGTGATTTTTTCCAGAGCTAAGGACTAGAATACTTTATTCTTAGTTATGTAGACATAGGAATTATTAAAACAATCATTTGGTAGCAATAAAAATGTCTGGTGTCGGATAAAGAAATTTGAAAAGTGGATTGTAGTTAAATTAATGTGATATAAGAAGTTTCTAAAATTAGTAAGGATTATAAACAGTCAGTAAGAAATTTAAAATCCATATGAGAATTTATCACGACTCTGTTTATAGCCATCTTCTCTTCATTTAGTATTTGTAGATGAAAATGCTTTGCTTGGAACAGAAATGATAAGAGCCATAAGAATAGGTAAAAACAAACTGCTAGATGTTGTAAAGTCGCCTTGCTCAAAATGTAAACCCAATGGAGGAACAGTAAGTTTATACAGTGTAATGCAATGAGTACTGTGAACACTAATACTATATTAAATTAATTATTGCAACAGAGCACACATTCTAAGTTTGCAGTGGACAACTCAGCTCACTAAAATCATTAAATAATTTCTTCTATTAGGGTCAATGGGGGACATGTAACCTTGAGTTATCAGATCTAGCTTTGTTGATGGTATTCTCCTTGTATAAAGGGCATATCATCAGGATGGCAATGATATATAAAAAAGTATGGTATTTCATGGTAGTGAAGGCAGAAGAATTGCAGTTCAGAGAATGACATGAGTATAATGTGAGCACTATAAATCTAAATTTTGGACTGAACTTAGTCCAAGAAAATCAAACCATTATTGACATAAAATATAGTTTGTGAAATATAACTCAAGAGAGTTTAGGAAATAACTACCCTGATATGGCAGATACAGTCACCTAAGGGGTTTATCATCAACTTAGAAGTGTTGGTTATTGTTGTTGTTGCTGTTTAGCTTCAGATTACCTCTGATCAAGCAGACCTATAGTCAAAGGCATTCAAGCCATGGCCATCCATTTTTGTTTGTTTTCCATACAGAGTGTATCTAGAGCTGCATTATCCAAAGTGTATATATTTTTTAAAGATGGTAGAGTGTGACTTGAGGTAATAGCTACCACATAGAGGCTCTCTGTAGGATTTGAGATTAAGACAGATTATGTGTAGAAAGAATCAGATGTAACAGGTTAGTTCAAAAGGTGTAACAGGCTAGTTTAAGAGGTTCTGTTCTGAAATGCAAAGTGTGTAATAGTAGTAGATGGAGTGAAAGAGAAAGTTTATTATATTGCACAACAGTGGGCATGGAATTAAGGTTATAAGAAAAGGAAGTATGATAAAGTTCTTGTTTGTTGGGATAAGTAATGTTAATCTTATTTAATATTACTAGATAGTCAAATCCCCCATTAGCAGATGTGGTAAAGGTCCTAAGTAAAAGAAGTCAGTGTCTAATGTTAGTAGCAGATATTCCTATACCTTTAAGTGCCTGAAGTAAAATCAGTGGTTGTTAATGTATTTCTGAAAAGAATACCAAATTTCACCGATGCAGTATAACTGAGTTATGAGCAAAGCTGAAGGGTCAACAATTTGTATCTGTCAATCAGTACTGATAAATATACTGCCCATCACGCTGGAAGTAGGTACTACAAAAAAGGCAATGTCCATCAACCTTTTTCAGTACCTCCGAGACTGGTGCGAGGGAGGGAGGAAGTTATCCTCAGACAGGAGACCTGGCCTGAATGCTTGCAACAGAGTGGACTCTGCTAAAGTCACCCAAGGGCCAGATGGTGGTGTTAAACTGAGCGACAGATTAAGTCTACCATCCAAGTAGGCCACAGCAGGATTTGAACTCAGAACGCAAAAAGCCGAAACAAATACTGCATCATGTCCGACGCTCTGACGATTTCGCTAGTCCACTGCTCTAAACTGGTATTTTATTTATCTACCCCGAAAGGATGATAGGCAAAGTTGACCTCGGTGGGATTTGAACTCAGAGTGCAGTGAGGCAGAATGAATACTGCTAGGTATTCTATCCGACTCTCTAATGACTCTGCCAATTCACCGCTGGACTTACAATTGAATAGCATTCTATGAAGAGTGAAACAATATTTACATATTGTTATCCAATATTATATTAATTTAATTGCAATTCTGAGTAATGTTTGCATTTTAAATTAGTTAAATATTACTAGGTTGTCAGAACTCCACTACAGAATGTGGTGCAGGACATAGACATTATTAATGAGATGAAGTTAAATTGTCATCAATACATTTCAATTTAATGATGCTCACATATAATTCTAAGTTGAGTACATTGAGGCCCAGCTGAAGCCGATATATTTTTGAAAGTTAGAGGTATCAAATTTCAGGCTAGAATCTCATTTTTTTTTTGCGTTTCAGTGATAAATTCCAGCAAATCCATTTATTAATTTGTTTACGTCAATAAACTGGATTTAGACAATTAATAAAGGCATTAAGTAAGAATTAAATATTTGCTGACAGAATATCAAAATAGAGACAATGTCTATTTTATACATCGACTTGACGAAGTTATTTTCTTTATGCACAACCAAGTATCCATATATTAATCGATAAAGAACATATAATGGAACCTGATAGATAATTTAAGTAATTGCAATAAAATTTCACAATAGTAACTAATGAACTACTAATGCAGGTGTACAGGGAGCCTCTATGTGGTCGCTCTACCTGCTAGAAAAAGCAGCCAAATCTCTCTCATATCACATTACCGTCTTTTAGATAGTGTTGGCTCTGGATAACATGTTTGAAGAAAAAAGAACGGGATGGTCATCGGTAAAATGCCTTTGATCATGGGTCAGCTTGATGAGGGCTGACCTGGGGCTAAACAACAACAGTAACACTACTAACCAGTGTCTCGCCACATTTAGCATACATAGTTTCCTTAACAAGTCACTTTCAAATAAATAAATATACAACCAAGAGATGTCTAGGAGTCCGTGCTTCCTCCCACCCGCTAAATAGTAAGTACATTTATCTGTAGAGAATCATAAATAAGAAATAAACAAAGCAGGGTGGTTCGGCTAACATTGCACAATAGATAGTGATAATCAAAGTGTCAACTCTGAAAATAAATTTACACTGCAAATATAGATGTATTACAAGAAGGAAGTGTAATACATCTATATTTGAGTGAACTATTCGACAGGACAGTGATTTATCGAACATGACAAAGTAAGTAATAGCATGAAGGAAATCGATACGATCTGTATAATATAAACAGAATAATCAGTGCCATGTTGTGTAAATAAGATTAACTGTTATTCGAAAATATCTACTACATATACAACTAACATTTTTCCACGATATGACCAATAGAACGAATTTGACAGACGTTTAACTTACAGCAAGATATATATACACTAGTTACTTCGAACGCAATTATAACATTCCTGTCATTTAATGATGTCGGATATAATTAAACAATTTTTACATAACAGACTCCTCTCTGAATGTTAAATGACATGAAAATACGATTGAAATTTTTCATATACTAACTATTGAGTAAGACGCAAATTAAAGTAGTCGATAGAAAATAAATCGAAGACAGAGGGAGGAGAAAAATTACACGTGTAAAGATTTAAAAGCTGAAGTTTACGCCGAGGTCGTTTACGATGTTTCAGAAGTATTTCTTCAAAAGAATAACTGCACACTGAACTAAAAATTTATGTAGAAATAAAATATATATAAGTAAACAGTTTGAGTTTGGATATTTTTTAAGGTCAATTTCAAAAACTGAAAGAAAGTAAGAACCGTCATATTTACCTTCTCAGTATCGTCCACATCAACAATTACAGCTGAACGGTCAGCCATTTTGAATCGCACTACAGTGTCGTCTGCTGGCGGATGTTACATTTAAAAAGTAAACTATATTGACTTGGAAATATATTTTATGTAGTTTACTTTTACGGCATAACATAAATAATTCACTTGGAAATAAAATAAAAGAAAATAAAAATAAAATAATTATAACATAATTATAGGCGCAGATGGCTGTGTGGTTAAGGAGTTCGCTTCGCAACCACATGGTTTCGGGTTCAGTCCCACTGC
>JAOPJM010001971.1:4290750-4303992 GCA_027124095.1 Muusoctopus leioderma | reverse complement strand
CAGTTCCCGGAACTTCTTCCATGCACACCTCACTCTAGATACTGTCGCAGAGTCTGATCCACCCTCTCCATTCAACATGTCTCCAAGGTAACAGAACATTTTAACACCTTCCATCTTCACACCATTCCTAAGATCCAGCTCAACATCCTCTCCATCTGTAGCTCCCTCTATACACACTTTACACTTAAACGTAGCTGCCACATTATTTAATAATAATCCCTTCACACCACGACATTTTCGATGTACCCACCCAGTGCTTATCATGCATCTAATGGAGTTCACTCCAACACCCTTTCTCTCTCCCACCAAATGCTTTACCACTGTAAAGCATAATATATTTCACATTAAAGATTAGTCTTAAAGTAGAGAGGTAGGGAAAATCTCTTTGTTGTAGACTCTTTTTACAGAAATATTCTCCATCTGCCTTTCTGTTAGTGAAAGCAATTTCACCAGCACGATCTGTTTTTATATATATATATTTTCTTTGGTCATAATCTTCCATTATAATTTTATGTAAGAACTTTTTGTTAAGTTATGTACCAAACACAAACTCAATGGCAAGAAAGTTGGTTATTTTACGAAATCACTCCAAATTCTTGATTATTTTGAAAATTAATTGAAAGTCATGGGTAGTACGTAGGTCATTGAAAATATGGTAATGAAAAGGTTAAAACCGCACAACAACCAGCGGGCGCAGTGTGCTCACAAGTGCAATACCATGTGTATGTTGACATTGACCTTCAGTCTAATGATAGCCACGTCAGTTAGTCATCAAACTACATGTGCTAGAGTGAACGTATGTTTAGTGCACTTCGCAAGTTGAACTATGAAGGATTTGGAAGAGTTTGTGTGAAATTCTCTTACGTTCCTAAGACGTGGCTTCATAACCATGTGGTTCCGGGTTCTTTCCCATTGCATGGCACTTTGGGCAAGTGTCTTCTACTATAGCCTCGGGCCAACCAATGCCTTGTGAGTGGATTTGGTAGACAGAAACTGTATAGAATATCTATGTATATATATATATATACATACATATGCATCTTTGTGTGTGTGTACATGCGTGCACTTCTCATCGCTTGATACTGTTTGTCACTGAATCGACCGGTGATATTTGCTTACATCTCCATAACTACCAAATTGCCTGGCCATTTGGTAGTTCGGTGGTAGAATTCCCATACTTAAAATCAGTATTGTTGGTGACAGGAAAATGCTGCCTCAAGAAATCTCCATCCAACCCATGCTAGCATGGAAACACAAACGCAAAAACAATGAGGATGAAACTTGAAATCCATCCTCAAAGGTCACCGAGTTCAGATAATGAGAATGAAGAAAATTTGCAACAAGAACTGCACTCTACCCCTGAAAACACATTCCAAAAGTGGAAAAATCATTGTGAGTGGTGTAGTAACAGTGGAGGGAACTATTTTGAAGGAGACAAGTCTGATTAACCCTTTCGTTACCATATTTCCAATGAAATACACTGCCTATGATTTTCAATTAATTTTGAAAATAATTAAGAATTTGGATGGATTTAGTAAAACAACTAACTTTCACGTTATTAAGTTGGTGTTTAGAACATTAATTAAGAAAAAGTTCTTACATAAAATTATAATGGAAGGTTTAAATTTAGATATGAATACTTTAAAGCAAATGGTTTTTATCACAGAAACAGGGGCAGTTTGGTATCAGAAGGGTTAAACTGTAAGTAAAGCAACAATTTTTTTTTTGAGGGGGGGGGGGGGTTAGACCTCATATATACAATAAAAATAAAACCAGAATATATATATATATATATTAAATACAAGAAAGATTGTATATCTTTTTTTATTGTTTGTGTATTTATTAATAACATAATAACTGTACAGGGATGTTATTCCTGATTTATGACAATACATTTCTCAGCAATTTGCACACAATGTCAAATAAGTCAATAGTATCCCTTATGTATATGTTATAGGCGCAGTCATGGCTGTGTGGTTAAGCAGTTCACATCGCAACCATGTGGTTTTGGGTTCAGTCCCACTGTGTGGCAACTTGGGCAAGTGTCTTCTACTATAGCTTTGGGCTGACCAATGCCTTGTGAGTGGAATTGGTAGACAGAAACTGTGTAGAAGCCTGTCGTATATATATCATCATCATCATCATCATTTTACGTCCGTGTTTCCATGCTACCATGGGTTGGACAGAGATTTCTTGAGGCAGTATTTTTTACGGTCGGATGCCCTTCCTGTGACCAACCATACTGATTAAGTATGGGAATTATACCACTGATCTACCGAACGGCCGGGCATTTTGTTTTTTATTGAATTGTAAACAAATATATATATATCTATATGTATGTGTGATTGTCATTGCTGTACGCCATTTATCGATCGTGAGTTTGTTTATGTCTCCAAATAACAAAATGCCCGGCCATTCAGTAGTTTGGTGGTAGGATTCCAATACTTAATCCGTATGGTTGGTGACAGGAATGACATCTGACTAAAATGCTGCCTCAAGAAATCTCCATCCAACCCATGCTAGAATGGAAACACGGTTGTAAAACTATGATGTTAGATGGAATATATATGGGTATTCTGTAGATTTAGTTGAGGTTTGGGAATATATTGTGTTGGGAGGTTATTATCACCCAATTATATCTTGTGTGAATACGTTCATTGTTATAAAAGTGGTCACATTTTGTTTTCATAGAGTGACTTTTCACATGGATAGGTTTACTCTCCTGTGTGAATACATGTGTGTACAGGAATTGTTTTCAGAGAATCATTTACCACACACGATGATGTTCAGTTACATAGCTTTTCTCCTGTATGATTGTATTTGTGTTTAGTTAAGTCACCATTTCGAGAGAATGATTTACCACAGATATCACAGTGATATGATTTTTCTCCCGTATGAATGTGTTTGTGGTTAGTTAAGTTAGATCTTTGAGAGAATGATTTACCACAGATATCACAGTGATATGGTTTTTCTCCTGTATGAATACGTTTGTGAGCAGTTAAGTCATGATTTCGAGAGAATGATTTACTACAGATATCACAGTGATATGGTTTATCTCCTGTATGAATGCGTATGTGAGTAGTTAAGTCACCATTGCGAGTGAACGATTTATCACAGATATTACAGCAATATGGTCTCTCTCCTGTATGAGTCTGTATGTGGCTAGTTAAACTAGATCTTTGAGAGAATGATTTACCACAGATACCACAGTGATATGGCTTTTCGCCTGTATGAATACGTTTATGAGTAGTTAAGACACTTCCTTCAGAGAAAGATCTACCACAGATATCACAGTGAAATGGTTTCTCTCCTGTATGTGTACGTTTGTGACTAGTTAAGTCATGATTTCGAGAGAATGATTTACTACAGATATCACAGGAATATGGTTTATCTCCGGTATGAATGCGTATGTGAATAGTTAAGTCTCCATTTCCAGAGAATGATTTACCACAGATATCACAGTGATATGGTTTCTCTCCTGTATGAATGCGTATGTGAGTAGTTAAGTCACCATTTCGGGAAAATGATTTACCACAGATTTCACAGCGACATGACTTCTCCCCAGTATGAATGTGTTTGTGTTTAGTTAAATGATAATTTCGAGAGAAAGATTTACCACAGATATCACAGTGATATGGTTTATCTCCTGTATGAATATATTTGTGATCAGTTAAGTGTTCATTTCGGGAGAATGATTTACCACAGATATCACAATGGTATGGTTTCTCTCCTGTATGAATGTGTTTGTGTACAGTTAAGTGATCATTTCGAGAGAATGATTTACCACAAATATCACAGCGATATGGTTTTTCTCCACTATGAATTTGTCTGTGGCCAGTCAATCCATTTCTTTGAGAGAATGATTTACCACAGATATCACAGTGATATGGTTTCTCTCCTGTATGAATCTGTCTGTGTATAGTCAATTTACCACTTTGGGAGAATGATTTACCACAAATATCACAGTGATATGGTTTTTCTCCTGTATGAATGCGTTTGTGTATAGTTACGTCACCATTTCTAGAAAATGATTTACCACATATATCACAGTGATACGGTTTTTCTCCTGTATGAAGACGTTTGTGAGTAGTTAGGTGACCTTTTTGAGAGAATGACTTTTTACAGATATCACAGTGGTATGTTTTCCATATATCTTTCAACATCTCATCAGGAAAATCAATCGCTTTAGACTGTGTTTCACATTTAACAGTTTCCATAATTTTTCTTCTTTCAACACAATATACGAATATATTTCTTCTTTCTGTTTTATATTTCAAAGAAATATATCTAGCTCTACATTTCCATCAACTGTGATTCTTTATTGATGTCTGAAAATGCTGCAAACTCCTTTGTAAATTTGTCCAAGTTTAATTAGAGTGAAAAAACATTTTGTACACATTCCAGACAGTGAGTTAGAGAAATTTTGCAAATAATCTCAACCAGAGGAAATATTTCACAGTAATTCTACCACAGATTTATATAAACAAGGTTATATCTGTTCTGCATAATGTCGTCTTCTAGTCTTTAAAAGATGGTATATATTCATGATGCATCCAAATTATGCCATTGTGATATTCTGAAATAATAGAGAAACATCTAATATATATAGGGGATACTTAAAAAGAGATTTGGCAGTGTCAATTTTACTATATTTCTATGGTGATAAACTGTAGATATACACATTTATGTGAACAATTGAACTTTACTTTTTAATTTGTTATTAAAATTACATCATACAACCTTGTGTAAAGTCTACATATTTACAGACTACAGCTATACCTTCACACAGTGTAACATTATATATATATTTATATATATATATATATGTTAAACTACATCATACAACCTTGTGTAAAGTCTACATATTTACAGACTGTGTAACATTATATATATATATGTTAAACTAGAGAATGAAATTCTACTCCATTCAGAAATATATTACTCGGCTGTTGTCGATGTTGTTTAGCCCTAAGCCAGTTGTGACTGAGCAGAGCAGACCTATGTTTAGCCCTAAGCCAGTTGTGACTGAGCAGAGCAGACCTATGCTTAGCCCTAAGTCAGTTGTGACTGAGCAGAGCAGACCTATGTTTAGCCCTAAGCCAGTTGTGACTGAGCAGAGCAGACCTATGTTTAGCCCTAAGTCAGTTGTGACTGAGCAGAGCAGACCTATGTTTAGCCCTGAGCCAGTTGTGACTGAGCAGAGCAGACCTATGATCAAAGGGATTCCAACCATGACCATCTCTTCCTTCCCATGGGCTTTCTATATTTACAGTAGATTGTTTTCAGGATGGTTCAGGCCAGTGTAAACAATCACCCAGAGGGGTAGAAGGATGAGGGACTCAGCATGACACTAGCAGGGGTGGAAAGAGAAGAAAGAAGACAGAATGCTCCTTTGATGTCATATTCACTTAACCCTTTCATTATCATATTTCTAATGAAATACAGAGTGTGCTGATTAAAAATTTAATTAAATTAAATTAGACATCTTACAAACACAAACCCAAGAGGGAAATGTTTTCCTTCTTGGGTTTGTGTTAGTAAGCGGTCTAATTTAATTTAATTTAATATATATTTATGATCGAAAATCTTAACCACTTACTTAGTCATCTCCTAACACTATGATTTTCAATTAATTTTGAAAATCAAGAATTATGGAGGGATTTAGTAAAATAACTAATTTTTTTCATTATTAAGTTGTTATTGGTGGCTCTCTTGAGGTTCGGACACCGACTGACACTTGTAGCAGTAGCATTTGTAACTGGCCCCGATCTGAGATAAAGAGATAGTTGGTGAGGTTTCTAAGATTTTAAGTTACTGTTTCAGGGGAAAAGTGAGCAAACCAGGAACAATCTTTGCCAATTAATGATGTCATTAGGCAAGCACGATTGGTTTTGGCGATCTTTGCTTTTAGGACATCACTTCCACTTTTGGCAACAAGCTAGTATCATTTCGTTTGGCGGCCGTTAAATAATTTGTTTATTAAATTTCATGTGTAGAATTATTAAGAATGCGATAATGTGCAGTTTCTTGTATTTTAACAGGGTTTTTTTTTTCCTGTGTAGAATTATTTTTTGTTGTTAGTCATGTTAGTCCATTTCCGAAACTCACGTTTCATATATGTATACAAACAGAGAAAGTATAAGGTAAATGAGTAACACAGACAAACGCTGTATAAACAACCCATTGAAGATTAGATACCATTTGAGTGTGTGTGTATATATATATATATATATATATATAAGTACTGGGTCGATCTGATCGACTAAAACCCTTAAGGGAGGGGGGGGTCCCAGCATGGCCGTAGTACAATGACACACAAACACACACATATATACATCATAGACTAACACCAGAAAACAATTCTACACAGGAAATTAAAAAATATTTTTTTCTAGACAGGATGATAATGATAAGAAGTCAACAAAAAAATTCGCTGACGAAAGTGAAAGTGATGTCCTAAAAGCAAAGAGCGTCAGCATGAAACACTAATTAAAGAAGAAAAGTCGATTGGATGGGGAAAACAAAAACATTAACAAAAAATACCTCGTTTAGTGAATAATGACAGTTGAATTGGTAGAAAGTGTCTTGATCTTTACCCATTGTTACTACAGTAGCTATTGGAGGTGGACGTAAAGAGAAAGTGTATATTGTGAGTGGAATATGGTAGAGGGGGAAGAGTGCAGGAGGCTGTCGCATGGACAATAACATCCAATTATATTTGAGGTAAAAACAAAGGAAGGAAAATGGCGAACATTTAGGAATTTTGGGAATAAATAAATGGGAGGGGGAGGGAATAAATTATTGGACTTCTATTGGTTAGCTTTAGTCAGGTGACATGACATACGACGCACGCACACACACATATATATAAATCTATACATAGAAAACAGGTAGAGGTTACGATCCACATTAGACTATCAGGGGGAAATAACTCCCACCTTCTGTGTGAGGAGGAAAGATAGAACGTGTTCAAAAGAAATACAATGTAAAAATATGTAAAGAAATCCTTAGATTAAAATTGAATATGGTAAATGTAAAAGGCAAACTTCTGTTAGAGGAAGATGTAAAATGTGCAGTGGATGCGACGAGGAAGAAACTACGGAACACTTATTAACATATGAAAGGATTAAGAAAGTGGTGGGGCACACAACATAAAAGAGGAAGAAATACAGGGTAACATCAACAATCCAGAATGGGTGAGAGAAGAAGCAGCACAAATAATAAAACAAATTGAGGAAATAAAGAGATATATGTATATAGGGAGAGGGAAACAAGCTATTAAAATGCCTTGCACTCATTCAATGTGTTTACCACTAGAGATAGTGGAGTGAGCAAAGACCACATCACATCATAGAGATGTCATACCTCTGTACTTTAATATGTTCCAGTAACCAAGATTCAACCGCTGCTAGAAATTACCATATTGACAGCGTGCCGTGGTAGTCAGAAAGAGATGTATAACTGTTTCTTACATAGGCACAAGGCCAGAAATGTGGGGGGAAGGGGAGCAGTCGATTATATCGGTACTTGACTGGTACTTTATCGACTAAGGAAGGAGCAAAGGCAAAGCTGACCTCCGCGGGTTTTGAAGTCAAAAAGTAAAGAGTCGAAACTGTGCAGAAGTCTGTCACATGGTCAATAATAAAATTAAATAATATACGGCGGGATTTGAACTCAGAACGTAAAGAGCAGAAACTGTAGTGATGGCCACGGAGAAAAGGGATACACTGCAGGTGATAAAGAAGGTAGTTGTTTACAACTGTTTCCATTACTTTTGAGATGATGGAAGTCATGTTGATAGCACAGTAGGATGAGAGACGGGCCACCAACGATGACAAAAACTTCGCTGTCAGCGGCCCGGCTCTCCCGAATGTCTCAAACGCCACGGACTGGAAAATGGGTTATCATGCAGTATAGTGTCGCGAACGTAAATAATTCGGCAACAAATTACAGTATTTCAGCAATTTATTCCGTTCGGCCATGGATGCAGTAACCGCCACCGCACCATTTAGGATGTGTGATGGAGCGGAAGAGTCGCTGACAGTGGCGTCCCATATGAGACATTTACCTCAAGCCCAATGGTAGAGGGTAAATCCGAATTGTGTCTGAATTATTTCATATATAAGTAAATATATTTTCCCCACACCAATAAATGTACAATTTTCTATATTTACATACATTGTCCTTCATCCATCAATACTTTACTAAGCACAGTGAATGCTACATATTTAATATTAGTTATATTACACAATCAAATCAATTGCTTTCCAACTAATGGGTAAAGGACTTACTTGTATTTCTCCATAACGTTCTGGTCTCAAATTTTTGACAAATTTATCCAATGTAATCTTTTTCGTTGTCTTCCCCTATTTCCTCAACTTGTTGTCATTTATCCTCTGTAAGTGTCCAGACAAATTCCATTTCAACACTTCTAGAAACTTGACATTGTCATTTAGTTGTGTAGCACTCTCTAGTCATTAGAGATAACTTAACTCCCTTACGATAAATATCACTTCCGTTATGTCGTCCACACTGAATATATAAACATTGTAGATATATTATTATTATTTATTTACATTTATTTACAGTGTGTTAGTAATAACTAATTAACTCCTGTAATTAACTTAAGACATTGTTTATTAACCAGTAGAAGAAAATAGAGATATCCTGTAAGAAGTAGTTGAAAGTTCTGCTCAATCTATCAATGTCCTCATCAATTTCAAGTCTCACTACTTCAGTACATCTCTCATTATTTCATCTTATAACTACATTGTTATGTAAGTATCATTCATATATTTTACATATTTCTTTTATATTTACATTTCTACTTCATCTACACCATTCCTGTTCCGTTGATATTACGGTCGTAAACTCAAAAGTAAATACGACAAACATGAATGTTATTAATTTATAATACAAATAACAATGCTTCAAATATGTATATACAATCATGTTTTTTAAGTATGAAATATAAAATATGTATTTAACAATGATGGTATTGTTTGAGCCAGTGTAGTTGTGACTCTACTAGATTCTTGTATGGGAGACGAAACAAGAAATCCTGCATGTAACTCTGAAAAACTATCTTATTAGAGTCACTACTATATTGGATCAAACAATAATATCTTTGATAAATATATATATATTATATGTTATATATAATTACCTATATTATTCTTAAAAGACATGATTGAATATATATTTGAAGTATTATTGTTTGTGTCTTTTAGAAAGATTAACTGCGTTCGTGTTTGTATTGTATTCTGTTATTCAGGTTTCTGTTTGTATTTCAGAGTTGTACTTGTTTGAGACAAGTGACTTGATTTCAAACTAAGTGTTGAAACTGAAGTAATTACATCGTGGAAGAGTCATTTTAACCACTTAAAACTCACACACAAAAGCTGATATATTCACTGACACAGTGATCAATTCCCCGGGGTGCTACGAAAATCTTTGACACCTCACGAAATAAATATAAAGGGAATATATCAGCTTTTGTGTGTTTTTTTAAATAGCTAAAATGACTCTTCCATGATGTAATGTCTTGTAATTCTTCTGAGTTTATGGCCATAATATAAAGGATCACACCTGCTCCCTGCAAGATCCTATTTTCTTTTATCTCATCATTTTATCTTTTCTTCATTCTCATAAACTATGTAGTTAATCTAGTTGTCAGGAAATTATGCTAATTCTTTAAACGACCTTCTCTATTATTATTATTATTATTATTATTATTAGGCGACGATTTGGCAGAGTCGTTAGCGCATCGCACAGAATGCATTGCAGTATTCGTTCTGACTCATTCTGCTCTGAGTTCAAATCCCGCTGAGGTCAGCTTTGCCTTTCATCCTTTCGGGGTCGATAAAATCAAGTACTAGGGTTGTTGGCCTTGTGCCTATGTTAGAAACAATTATTATTATTATGGCTAGTGGATTGGCAGAATCGGTAAGGTGTTGGGAGAAATGCTTTGCAGTATTTGTTTCAGCTCTTTACATTCTGAGTTCAATTCTCACCAAGGCCCGTTTTGCCTTTCATCCTGTTCTAGTAATATTCTATAGACCAAGATATAATGACCAGTGGTCATCTCTGAGTGTCTTTATTCCAAGATCCACATCCATAGCCCTCATTATCCATTTCCACCACATCTATATACCACAGTGTCTTTACTCTGTAAATATATTCTGATACTTTCTTGCTATTCTAACTTTCAATATCTGTGGTCAAATATCTTCTCTCTAATAATCTTCATGTTAACACTTCATTGTCCCTTATGTCTTATGTTGTCTTTATATTTCAGGTTATCTGATGACATTGAGATAAACATATTTCACTGAAGAGGATCAACATATCAATTTGTAGATTAAAAATAACTTTATCAAACTGATGTCAGTCTGTTTCTACAACTCTTGGTTTAATGGATGTAAAATATTACATTGGAATTGAGATTATTTGCAAACATTCCTCCACACCTTCACTGGAAGATTTTCTGTGCTGATTAAACTTAGAAGATTTACCATGAAATTTTAACTGTTTTATGTGTAAAGACCTTGATAATTGGAGCTGGTTTAATGATTCTTTAGTTGCTGTTTATTAATTACAAGATTCTGTTGTAAGAAATCCACTTCAGTCTTTAACAAATAGTAGCACAAAGGGAAAATATATATTAAAAGAGAAAGTTATGGATGGGAGAGCATTGGTTCAACATATTTATATATCTACTCCTATCCAGAAAAATACAGAAAAGAAACCACACTCTTGTGATATGTGTGGGGATTTATTCACAACAAGAAATATTTTAATTCAACATAAATTAATTCATTCCGTTTACAAGCCGTATCAATGTAAAGTTTGTAGTGAAAGATTTTTTACCAACAGTTTGTTAACTGAACATGAAAATGTTCACACAGGAGAAAAACTGTTCCAATGTTATATCTGTGATGAAACATTTTCTACAATGGATCAGTTGTCCTCTCACACATGTATTAAAACAGGAGACAGACCTTACCACTGTGATATCTGTGGTAAAACATTTTCTAGAAGAGGTCATTTGTCTTGCCACAAACGAATTCACATACAAGGAAGACCATACAAATGTGATGTATGTGGTGCAAGATTTTCTAGAGGTGGTAGTTTGTCTGAACACAAATATATACATTCAGGAGAAAAATCATACAACTGTGATGTCTGTGGTAAAGCTTTCTCTCAAAGTGGTCATTTATCTCGACACAAACGTATTCACACAGGAGAAAGACCATATGAGTGTGATATATGTAGTGAAAAATTTTCTAGAAGTGATAATTTAACTCAACACAAACGCATCCACAATAATGATAAACTATAACTATGTGATATCCATGGTAAAATATGTAACAGTATATTTTATAATAAAATAATCTGTTTATCTATGTCAGTGTTATGAATTTATTACACCACTGTCATCAGCATCATCAATGTTTTAATGTCCATTATTCCATGCTTGGCAATCGATCTGCATCTTTTCTATCCACTGACAACGTTCGAAGACAACACAAGGCCGAGAGGGCTCTATAGTCGTGTCTTGGACATGACAACCTTTCTAGTGTTGGTGCCACGATAAATGCACCCAGTACACTCTGGAAAGTGGTTGGTGTTAGGAAGGGCATCCAGCTGTAGAAACCAAGCCAAACGAAACATGTGTGAGGCGTGGTCCTCCGACCCATCTAGGGGAGTGGTGACTCCATTCACAATCGACGCGGACCAAAATCATCTGTCCAACTCATGCCAGCATGGAAAACGGACATAAAATGATGATGATGATGATGATGATGATGATGATGATGTCTTTTTCTCTCACTTTCTCTTTCCCACATCGATTTTCTTTATCCCAATGTAACCTTCCCCCACCTCAAAGATGTAACGCACGCACTTTCATTCTCTTTCTCTGTCACACTGTTTTCTTTCCTTATCTCCTCCTTCTTCACCTGAGAAAAAGAGAGGGTTAGGGAAAGAGAGAGAGAGAGAACTAGAGATGCAGAGAGAGAACTAGAGATGCAGAAGACTTAAGAGCACTTGTATATTATGAGTAATGTGTAGTTGTCACTGTTTCCACCCATCCTCAGCTGCTGCCTCTTAATTAGTAATACAGAGAAGGAAAACAACAGTATGTAAGATCAAACAAAACAACCCAAATATACATATAAGGAAAAAATAAGTGACATATTTTTACCCTACATTTACACAAATATGCAAGTGCATATGTGTGTGTGTGTGTGTGTGTGGATACATTGGTTTCATGTATATATACACGAAACTCACACTATCTTTTTCTCTCACTTTCTCCCTCCCTCATCGATTTTCTTTATCACCCCTCAAAGACGTAATGCACACACTTTGTCTTTCTCTGACACACTCTTTTCTTTCCTTATCTCCTCCTCCTTCACCTCTGTTTCTTCCTTTCCTCCACCTGTGCAGCTGCACATGATATACCTTTTTCATTCTTTTACAGAGACACACATACACACTCAGACTTAATGCAAATTTATATAGAGATTCTCTCTTCTAAACAATATGTAATTCATTTAGCTGCGGTTTGCTTCATTTATTTGGAATCAGTCAATCCATAGAATTTGCATTGCTTATTCAGACATTAAAATATATAGTTCAAATTTTACTACTCATATTTTGTAGCAAAAGATCGTTGCTAGAACGTTTTTGCCTAGATATCACTACTCATTTCATAACCTGAGTTTTATTGTTTAGGGTCACAAATATAATGACCGTACATTTTTAGTATCAATTTTTATACTGTGTAAAGAAAGGAACATATGTGTATATGTACTAAGCCCCACAAAGAAGATTCTGATAATATATATATATATATATAATACAACTGATTCAGCTAAAAAGAGTTGTATAACATCACTGCTTATCCATTCATTATAATGCAATTCATAATTTATATGCAAGAAAAGCTTTTATTAGTGGGATTAATATAAATATGATTGTTTAGACTAGCTAAAGACACAAAAACCTATTAAAAATTTAACTGCAACATTAAAAAAAGCACTTACTCTTTTTTGAGAACATCAGATGCACTGAAGAATTAGAGTCTATTGCATGATTCTTATTCGGGCTTGAACTTTTTACAGTTTGAATTATTCCTCTGCTATACAGTTTTTCCTTTAAAATATATATGATATGGTAGCTTTACCAAAAAAAAGTATTTTTCATACATATATACATACCTATATGTAAATATATATA
>JAOPJM010001971.1:4235545-4247201 GCA_027124095.1 Muusoctopus leioderma | reverse complement strand
TATATACTGGGTTTTGATATGGCCCACAGAGTAGGAAGAACTCAATATTAAAAGAGTAGTTTATAACTAAGTTTATTCAAATTCTTACAACATTGCAACGATGTTTCAGCCAAGCGGGTATTCGCTAAGCTGATTCAGAGAAGTGTGTTTAGATGCTGTGGACTAGGTATATATTTATATTGGTTAGGAACACGAAGGTGAGTGGGAGGAGGAACAAAGAGAAAGGGGGGGAAGGAGGAGGTGCAAAAGGAAATGAATAAAATAGTGTGTGGGTGGAGGGTTTGTAAGTACGTGAGTAGAAAGCTTGAAGCCTTGGTTTGGTTGGTGGGAGGAGGACGGATGTTTGAGAATGGTACATTTTGGTAGAAGGCAATACAGATATGAATTTGAAGTTAGAGTGTAGATAAGAACCGAGCATGATCAACTTAATTCTGCTATCCAGATTGCCTCAGTCCGGATAGAAGAATTAAGTTGATAACAATAGGTAGATAAAATGGAAGAAAAAAATTAAAGTATTGCAGGTGGGTAGGTATGTAACAAGTTAAAATTTCAACAAGCAAGAGAGTTTAATGTTCACGACAGAAGAAAGAGGTTAAAAGTTGAAGGAAGTCGTTAGGAAGCGGGATATGGCAATTGTTTGGTTTCAGTAGTGGTTGTGGTATCTATTCAATGTGAGTATAGTGGGTGGGGAGTTTGGTAGTAGGTAAAGAAATATTTGACGAGGAAATATTGGTGGTGGTGGTGGTGGTGGGAGCTCTAGGCTTGTTTCGTTTAGTTTATACACCTCCCCACTCTGGTCAAGTCCCATACGTTTTAGATTAGATGCCTCTTGTTCAAGATATGATTGTTCTTTGTCACCTAGATCAGGATGATTAACTGAAAAATGTCGTTTCAGAAAGCTTGCCTTCATTGAATGGTTTGAGAGAACCTTATGACATACGACATATCA
Source organism: Muusoctopus leioderma (assembly GCA_027124095.1). Classification (NCBI taxonomy): domain Eukaryota; kingdom Metazoa; phylum Mollusca; class Cephalopoda; order Octopoda; family Octopodidae; genus Muusoctopus; species Muusoctopus leioderma. Next base: position 4,246,252 of record JAOPJM010001971.1, on the reverse strand, counting down.
TAGGTCGAAAAATATTTCCTGTCATTTTTATGCCAGTGAAATCAAATTTGATGATTGATTCACTGTATGATCATGTTTACCACGAGATACCATAATTACTTGGTGTTAAAAAGTATTTTAGTAGTTAGTTGGCTGAAATCACAAAAAGTAAGTCCTCCAAACTGATTTAGGTGTGTTAAAACGCATTATGCTTTAACCTTTTCGTTACCAAACCGCCCGAAAATGTTCGGGTCTCATAATACCAAATAGTCTGAAACCGCACGAGATATCCTATTGTTATTTAAAGGAAAATATCAACGCAAATCTCGTCACTACGTTTGTAATCCTATGTGACTTCACTAGGTAAACACTTGCTTGACATCGTGCGCCATTTTTAAACGTGACATCTTTGAATGTGGTCTCCTAGGATTACAAATTACTGGAGTAGTGATCCGTACATTGCCAGTGTAATGACACGGACGCGTTTCCTGAAGTTGTGTCAATATTTACATATAAGAGACACCAGCAGTACACCAGTACGTGGGGAAGAAAATTATGATCCCTTATTTAATATAAGACCTTTAATATTGACATTGTACAGAGTACATTTAAATCATTTTACCTTCCAGGGAAAAGACTATCAATTGACGAAGGTATGGTGGGATATAAAGGCCGGATACGTTTCCGGAAATTTATGCCAAGTAAACCCACAACATGGGGGATACAAGTATGGAAGGTTTGCGAGATGAGTACTGGGTACTGCTGTGGTTTCAGTTTTTAAACGAGGAAGAGAGGCAGTGGTACAAGTCAGCATGGCCTAGGATACGATGTGGTCTGGAAATTATCACTTCCATACCATAATCATAATATTATATTTTGACCGGTTTTTCTGTACGGTCAAACTTGCAGTGGACTTAGATTCTGTGACAACATACACATGTGCCACAGTGATTGCAAATAAAAAAGGGCTGCCGTTAGATAAAATAAAAAGAAAAATTATAAAAAAGAAGTGAAATAATCCAACGGCAGAAAGATAATTTGCTAGCGACCGCATACAGAGATAAGAGGCAAATTCATTTTCTAACCACTTGTGCTCAACCACATGTGGATGAAAATGGCTCACCATTTGTAAACCTCGATTACAACACCTACATGGGTGGTGTAGATCGGATGAATCAGATAAGTTATTACTCAGTTGGTTAACCGGGTAATAATTAATGACGATATCTGGTTTGGTATATACCAAATCGAGTGGGACTCAAAAGCAATGCGACCATCTGCTGTTCCGAGCGGTTGTAGCAACGCAATTGAGGGCAGGCTTTTCATAAAAACAGATAACTGTTGGGAGAAAGGTAAAAGACTGCCAGCGGGATATTCCTCTGAATTCAGCAGATCTACATAAAATGGAAAAAATCGTTGGTCGCAAAAAACAGTGCCGAGAATGCCAACATCAGAAAAGGAAAGCTCCTAGTGGATGGTCAATTGAAACGAGTTACCAATGTGCATTCTGCAAGGTTGCATTATACAGAATGGGATGCTTTACAACTTTTCATGACAGAAATATTGTTTAATTTCTATATATATAATTTAATTTTCTAAAATATTTCATTTTCAAATTTACCTCATTTTCAATTTTATTTACCTATAATATTTATTTATCTGTAATTTTAATTTTCCTGTAAGGTGAGTGTCAGATTTTGATTAATTATATCAGTGAATCATTAGTGTGTTTGTTTATGTATATGTGTGTGAAATTATTTCATTTTGTAGATTTGTATGTGTGTGAATTTATTTCATTTTGTAGTTTTCTTCAAACAAATTCCAGTATTCTGTGCTATTTTACCTTTATAGTGCACCTGTTTTATATGCACTCAAGTTCAATTGAAAATGTGCACAATTCTTCTATGTGCACAATTCTTGTATATTACAATTCTTCTATATTACAATTCTGTTATATTCAGCTAATAATTCATTTTATCTGGTATTATTTAAACAAAATTTAAATAATTTTACATTTTACCTGTATTTACCTGTAATTATAGTAGTTTTGAAACTATAATTATGTAATAGATTTATTTAAGAACCTCTTGTTAAGTTATGTTCCGAAAACCACATTCATATATCAATAAATAAAAAAGTTATAGCTGTTTTACAAAGCCAGTCTAAATTTTTGATAATTTTAGAATTTAATTGAAACACATAGTTAGAAATATAGTAACGAAAGGGTTAATACTCAGGAAAAGGAGTAAAAATAGTCTTTAACGTTTCAAATTAAACTCTTCATCAGAAAGATAGAACGAGAAAAAGAAAAAGTGGAGTGGTAGTGGAAAAACACATGTTTGCTAGGTCACGCCATATTGAAAATGACAGGAAAAGAAAGGAGACTTAGTTGGCAGGAGAATGACAGGGGAGATAACTGTGAGTTAGGTGTATTTGTGTGTGAATATGCACGTGTTTGTTTTATCAATGTGCTGTGTAGTTTGTACGTGTGTGCTTTGTAGTTCTGGTTTTAATGTATTGTTTGCGAGTTCATAGTGTTTTAATATCTGTGGTTGTTTTAGTGTGTTAGTTATGTGGTGGTGTGAATGGTATGTAAGTTATATAAATGTGTGCCTATTTATCGTATAGGTTAATATGTATGTTTGTTGTTTGGATAGATGTATGTAGGTAGTGGTAGTAGCGTGTTAGTTTTGTTTTGAGTAGTGTGTGTGGTTGCAAGTGTTAGTTATGTGGTGGTGTGTGTTGTGTGTCTGTTGTATAAATGAGTATGTATGTTAGTTGTGTAGATTGGTTTTAAAGTATTGTTTGCAAGTTTATAGTGTGGTTGAATGTATGTGGTGTTTGCATACATTAGTTATGTGGTGGTGTGTGTTATATACTTGTGTATGTGTTGTGAAGATTGGTATGTATGTTTATTATATGGATGTACATTTGTTGTGTTGGTTGTGTTTTGATGAGTGTGTGTAGTTGTGTGTGTATGTGGTAGGAGGGTGTGTATTAGCGATTGTGGGGAGGGATAATATTTCTGGAATGGGTGTGTCCGGTTGTGTTTATGTGTGTGCACACTGTTTGAACTTATGTACCTGTGTGTATGTTTTTATTTGGGTCTTAATGTAAGCGTCGTGATTGCATGTGAGTGTGTATATGTGATGTGAGTGTGTTATTAAAGAAATAGAGGTTGGGAATTGAGACCATGAGGAGTAAAGGTTTGGAGAGAAAACAATTCACGGCGGAGGTGAGAGTTTGGTGAACCGCTATGCAGAGCTAGGCCGAATACAGACAGATGTTGTGTATAAAGTGGTGTGCAGAGCAAAAATGGCAAGAGACGGCGGAGTCATTTCCAAGTCGGATGTCCCAAAGGTGTTCCGTGAAGCGGTCAGCTGATATATGTGTGTGTGCATGGGCTTCTCATCGTTTGACACAATTTATTGCTGAAATCAGCCAGCGACGTTTGTTTACATCTCCATAAAACAAAATGCCTGGCTATTCCGTAGTTTGGTGGTATGATTCCAATAATTAAAATCAGTAGGGTTGGTGACAGGAAGGGCATCCGACTGTAAAATGCTGCCTCAAAAAATCTCCGTCCAACTCATGCTAGCATGGAAACACAGACGTAAAACGATGATGATGAGGTTTCATATATCACATTTTTCACCCAGAAGAATTTTGAAGAATATCACTCGGGATTGATTGTTTTGTTTACATTCAATCTAAAATATCTAGAATATTATTCTGCTTGTTCCTACCTACCTTTATACATGTGTTCAAATCTAACGCTTTAAACAACCTTAACTATGAAAAGAAATCGAAGACATAATCAAAATTTAACATAATGAAACAATTTCATGAAGATCTATAAATTTATGCATAAAAATAGAGATAACATTTTTAAAAAACGTGGAATTTCTATGGGTCCTGCAAGTAATACGTTAATGACGAAAGAGTAGATCAACCTGCACAAATCATAGTTTTGAAAAACCAGAAATTCGTTTCTTTAAAATCAGGTGGACTGGCGGAATTGTTAGAGCGTCGGACAAAATACCACAGCTATTTAGTTACGGCTCATTATGTACTGAGTTCAAAGCCCCTCGAGGTCAACTTACATTCTTCTGCGGTCGATAAAATAAAGTACAAGCCGAGTATTGAGGTCGATTTAATATTTCTATAAGGAATCCTAAACGTGAATGGAATTATACTTACAAGACAGAGTATACAAACAAATAGACGGAGTGTGGGATAAATGGGTGAACGGGAAGGATGTATCTTCGTTAAAAGATTTAAAGTATTCACCTGGACCATATCTGACACCAAGCTTGTACCTCGAATAAGTGCAAGAGGTTAGTATAGTATAGATCTACATGGGAAGTTATTCGAAACATACGAGCGAGACGTGGGCCGCTGACCCGTCTAGGAGTGTGGTGACTCCAATCATGGATAGATGCGAGCCGAAATCACCTGTCCAACACATGCCAGCATGGAAATCAGACGTAAAACGAGGATGATGATGATGTAGAGACCTCAAATGAAAGAAGTGCCAATTATGGTAACGATGTGTCTCAAGAGAGAAACTCTGGCCAAGAATCACCTGAACTACAGTATTATCAACGTGGGCCCAGAAGGGGAGAAGGGGATACTCGGTGTTAATCCCTCAGTGTGAATGCAACAACATACTAATGTAACGTTGCATGTTGGTCACTTAATCGGTGCAATTTAACATGGCTATCAGTAAGATGTAAAAAAAAAATATTATGCAGCTAAATAAAGTGTCTGTGGGGGGTAAAGGACTACTTACGATTACGGTTTGTCTTGTTTACTGTGGGACTTCTTTACGGGACTTAAATATCTTACTGTGTGGTGTTATAACACTTACTTTCGAAAAAAACCTTGTTTTTGTTCTTCATTTCTTTCCTTTATCTTACTGAACACATCAATGCAAACAGATCTATTAGAAATGACACATGTAATATAGATAGTTATATTAATACTTACATATTAATATAGCCATAGAGGAACATGTAACAATACAGAACGTCAAGTCAGAGACAATAATGGTAACTTCAAGACAACTTTCAAGACTTTACAGTAATCGTTGCTTTCCATTTTCAGATCAACATAATAAGGAATGTCGTAACAATAAATATTATGATAATCATAATTAATATGAAGGTAAGAAGGGTTTATGATGTTGACGATAATGGTGATGAAGAAAGATTATCAAATACACATCTTTAAGATGATAGAGATAGAGTTACTTCCCCTGACATAATAATTCTGTTCACTTCCTGCTATTGTTTACTATATGTCTATATTACTTCGCCAGCTCCTGTTTACAACTGTAATTTAGTTGAATCTAATTAAATATAAATTATTGGTAATTAACTAACTGAGTAAAGAAATAAGTACGGCATTCTTTATTACACTGACCTGAAAATGGAAATCAACGTTTGCTGTAAGATCTTGAAGTTCACTCTAAGCTGTCTTTGTCCACTCTGACTTAACGTTCTGACTACTTGAACATATTGTCACATCTTCCTCATTTGGTTTACATTGATATGTAAGTATTATTGATATAACTATCTATATTGTATACATGTAATTTTACATAAATCTGTTTATTTTGATGTTTTTTCTTTTCTTTTTTGTAACTAACATAAAGGAAGGAAATTGAAGAAAAGAACGAATTTTACGACACTAAGTGTTAAGACATCACACGAGATTCTCGTGTTCGGTCAAGGTTGCTCCTAATACTCTGCCTTGGTGTATCTTTAGAATTATTCACACTAAATAACAAACGATGGAAGTTCGTAGAAAAGAAAGTAAATTACTATTAGCTGATTCGCACTAAGGAGTGGAAAAAATCTAACGTTTCGAACGCTTGTCCTTCGAAGATTAAGAATGAGCGATCGTTGCTTTTAGGACATCACTTTCACGTTTGACAACAGCAGTTACTTTTTGTTTGGAGGCTGGCGAATAATTTTTAAAAAAAAATTTCTTGTATAGAAAATAGGAAATAAAAAAAATAAAAAATTCGCCCGCCAATAAATAAAGTTTTAGTAGCTGATGGCTGACGAAAGTGAAAGTGATGTCCTAAAAGGAAGGATCACTGAATTTTTTCTTCAAAACAAAAAGTATGCAAAACTTTGAAATAAATAAAAAGTGAATATAATCATTATAATCTTTGATAAAATTAAATGAAATAAAGTGAGTTAGCTAATTATCAAAGCAATCTCTATGGTGTATATTTCACCATTTATAGACTGTTTCTAAAAGAAAGACAAAATATACACAAATAATAAATGTCTTCCTCTTTGCCTGAGTCATTACATTCCCCTCCACTAAGCCTCTCATTCCAACTCACTTTTTACATCTGGCTCTCTGCCTTTAGTCCACCATGCTCAACCTCCCAACATTTTCTACATGTCTATACGATATGTCTTTTCTCCATAGATATTTCCTATCTCTTTCTTGTTGTTCTATCTTTCAATATCTCTGCTAATGTCTATTTTCTGTAATATCCTTTGTGTTGACATTTAATTGTCTCATATCTCATACTGTCTCTATATTTTAGTGTATCTGGTGGTGACAATTTCTCACAAAAGACATATCAAGAAATTCATGAAGAGTATAAAAGACTAAAGAAGACAGGGCAGGGAAGTTGATTGGAAAGAAACTTCCTGTGTGGTTTTGTATGATGGTTGAACTCAAGAAATTTAATAGAAAACTTAACCAACCTTATGTGTCTGGATATATTTTGAGAAGTGCAGCAAATACAGTCATTTTTGCATTGATTAGTTTTAATTACAAAATCAGAAATCTAGGAGACTGAATCTATCCTCAAACATATTTGAAATGTTTATTTATAGTTCAAATATACTGCAGATATTTTCAAATCTTAATTTTTATTGTCAGATAAAATTGACTGTTATCATCAGCAGTAAAGTTTTCATCTCATGACCTTGTGCTCAGTAGTCTAGCACGTTAACCAGTGTTACTTTGCCTTATGAAACATCCAATTTGACTTTTTTTTTAAACGAATACAAAGGAAGGAATTATTTTTATATTTTATTAGCAACAAATGATATTATGGAGGAGAGACTGTGTGAGAATCAGGTTTATGATGAAATTCCTCACCAAACTAAAGATGATGCTGATAAGAAACCATATGACTGTGACATCACAACAAAGGCATCCATAAAAAGTAACAACAACAGTGAACATAAATCACTTCAAGCAAGTTCAAATGTTTGCGGTTCTAAAATTTGTGGTGAAGGTTTCACTGCAAACTGTTCTATGTCATCACCTAAACGTACTCAAACATGTGAGAAACAATGCCACTGTGATATCTGTGGGGAAATATGTACTTGGAATGAACATTTGTCTAGTGACAAACATACCCACACAGGTGATAAACAATACCATTGTGATATCTGTGGTAAAACATTTGCTTATATTGGAATTATGACTACTCACAGACGTATTCACACAGGTGAGAAACCATACCACTGTGATATTTGTGGGAAAGCGTTCTCTCGTAATGGTGTCTTGACTATTCACAAACGGACTCACACAGGTGAGAAACCACACCACTGTGATATCTGTGGTAAAGCATTCTCTCGTATTAGTCAAGTGAGTGTTCATAAACGTAGTCACACAGGTGAGAAACCATACCCCTGTGATATTTGTGGTAACAAATTTTATTTGCATGTACATTTGGTTAATCATAAACGTACACACACAGGTGAGAAACCCTTCCACTGTGATATCTGTGGTAAAACATTCTCTCGTAATGGGGAATTGACTATTCACAAACGTAGCCATACAGGTGAGAAACCATACCAATGTGATATCTGTGGTAAAACATTCCCTCGTAAAAACACTTTGACTATTCACAAACGCACTCACACAGGTGAGAAACCATACAGCTGTGATATCTGTGGTAAAACATTCTCTTGTAATAGTGATATGACAGTTCACAAACGTATTCACACAGGTGAGAAACCATACCACTGTGATATCTGTGGTACAACATTCTCTCGTAATGATAAATTGTCTATTCACAAGCGTAGTCACACTGGGGAGAAACCATTCCCCTGTGATATCTGTGGTAAAACATTCTCTCAAAAACCTAGTTTAACTTCTCATATACTTACTCACACAGGTGAGAAACTGTACCCTTGTGATATATGTGGTAAAACATTTTCTACAAATTCTAATTTAAATATTCACAAACGGATTCATACAGGTGAGAAACCATTCCATTGTGACATATGTGGCAAAACGTTTTCTCGTAATTTCCATTTGACTAGACACATAAGTATTCACACAGTTGAAAAACCATAATACTGTGATATCTGGTAATTTATTTTCTAATGATAGTGACTTGACACAGGTGAAGAAACCATATCACAGTGACTTCTGCAGTCAAACATTCTCTCAGAATGTTCATTTTAACTTGTTATATACATATTAACACATGTAATAAAACAAAACATTGTGAGATGTGTGGCAAAACACTATCTCAGAATACTGATTTAATTAGTCACAAATACACTTAAAGACCAACTAAAAGAGTAAAAGAGAAAAAAATTAGTTGAAACTGTTGTGATTAACAAATAACATAAGATATTTACAGTAACACCTACGCAGGGTTGCCAGTTTGGCTTTTCTGTCACTTGGTTGGCTTTATAATATGAGTTTGGCTCTTTCTTGGCTTTTTTTTTCCCATTTGGGTGGCTTCAGAATATCAGTTTGGTTTTCATACTTAAATCATGGAATTTATAAATAATGAAAGTCATGTAACATATGGAAACATAACAAAAAATCAAGGCCTTTCAGGTAGCATATCAAGAACCAGCACAAACTGCTCCTCTTCCCTTTGAAAAACTTTCAACTAGGTGGCTCATGCAAGGAAAAGTCATGTTTAATACTTTAATGAATTGGGAAGAGGCTTATTTTACTGTCATTGAACCAGGCAAATTAAAGTTTGATACAAGATTCAAAGCAAGGATGAAAAAAATTACTTGTTTGAATTTGCAACACCTGTTGTGCAAGAATTTGAAAGACTGAACAGTCTTTTCTAGCATACTAAAGCTGATCCACATAAACTGCACCAAGAATTATTCCTGTATTATAAGAGTCTTCAAATTCTTAACAGAATGTAACAAATTCCTACAGAATTGCAACACTAATGAAACTTTTATAGAAATAAAAAAATGTCAAAGAAAAATGCCTGGCTATTCTAGAAGAAGCTCTCAGTCAAGTAAAATGTAGATTTCCTTTGGCAAGAGATATATTTAGAGATCTGGTAAAATTAAGCCCCACAGTAGTTTTAAATCAAGTTTCAAGACCTACGTTTTCAGAGCTATATTTTTTAAACATTACTGGAAACAATGTCAGCATTATTGAAGAACAGTACCAAAAAATACCTTTCGTTGATTGGAAAGAAGTTCCATTTAAGAAAGATGGAATTCCTACAGACATGGAAAAATTTTGGATTGATGTACTTCAATATCAAGCATTCAAGGAGCTCGCCACCATTGCCCTTACATGTTTAATAACACCAATTAGCAATGCTGTAGTTGAGAGAGTATTCTCGCTTGTATCATCACTCGAAACAAATGCCAGAAATAGAATGCAGCTTAAACTCCTTGATGCTACTGCGAGAATTAGAGCAGAACTATTGCTCACAAACAAATGTTGTAAGAACTTCACTCCATCTCCTAAAATGTTAAAGGTCTATATCTCATAAAGTTTATGCTGTAGATTCTACATGTTCCAATGTTGATGATAATGCTGAAGAGGATCTGGAGCTTTTTATATGACATAAGGATCAGAACAATATTTAAACATATTTGGCTTTTTTTCATGTGTTGTTTGGCTTCATGGTTAGGTTTTAATCTGGCAACCCTGCTACAAGCAGCCTAGATAAGCAGGCAACAGTATGTTGATGCTTGATCCAGCAGTGGATCACAAATGGCTGAATGGAATGGATATATGGAGTGTAACCTGTCCTGCTACACTAAATCACTGACCGATTATCTTGTGGAGATAAAATTGGCACAGTTTTAAAATAGCAGAAAAAATGTATTTAAAGAGAGAAATACATTGTGAGAAAGGGAGGGATTGGTAGGGGCTCTGTAGTGTAATTGGTAATGCAGTCACCCAGCAAGTGATAGTTGCATGGTTTGAGTCCCGTTAATGAGCCTGAGTCTTTTTGTTTTCAATCCAATTAATGCTTATAGTGTCTAATATTTTTCTATTCCCCCTATCAATCTTCTACAAACACCAGGACAGTTGTCACAAAAAGCTCAAAGTAAAGGATTCAACAAACCTTTGGTGAAGAAGTACATTTCCAGCCCTATGCTAAAGAAACAGCCAAGTGTTGGTGACACTTCCAAAGAGTGGACCATTAATGGCAGATTACAGCCAGGTGATGAGCAAGATCCAACTTCCATGCTAGCCACAATGATCAAATGGAAGAACGAACTGTTGCAGAAGAATAGAGACCTGGCCGGATCATTAGAAGATCAACAAAATAGGTGAGATGGAAACGATCATTGGTTTTTTTTAAAATTTTGTTTTTTGCATTGTCATTATCATCATAAACATCTTTTGATATCATCCTCATACATATGTACACACATACAAATATATATATATATATATATATATGCCAAATGAAACACGAGCAAGACGTGGGCCGCCGACCCGTCTGGGAGAGTGGTGACT
>JAOPJM010001971.1:4210729-4223977 GCA_027124095.1 Muusoctopus leioderma | reverse complement strand
CGTACCCAAATTAGTCTAAATCACTTTACACATCTCAAGTGTAAATTTTTTTTTGAAATTTGTTGTCCAGTGTAATCACAGCCCTATTTAAAGCCATTTTATAGCAAAGTTTTATTATAAACTTAAGTGAACTTTCTCCAACAATAATCCCATTGCACTCTGTAGCAATGTTTGTAAAGAGATTTCAGAGTGATGGAGTAACACACTCGTGTATAGCTATCTGTAAAACAAGAATATTTCACCACAAATATCTCAGCAATATGATTTGTCATTTGCACAAGCACGTTTGTGAATAGTTAAATTACTATTCTGAGAGAATGTTTTACCACAGATATCACAGCTGTAAGGTTTCTCACCTGTGTGAATACGTATATGACGAGTTAAATCTCGATTATCAGAGAATTTTTTACTACAGATATAACAGTTATATGGTTTCTCTCCTGTGTGTATTCGTTTGTGAACAGTTAAACTACCATTGTGGGAGAATGTTTTATCACAGATTTCACAGTGGTATGGTTTCTCACCTGTGTGAACACGTTGATGAATAGTTAAGCTACCATTCTGAGAGAATGTTTTACCACAAATATCACAGTGGTATGGTTTTTCACCTGTATGAATACGGATATGACGAGTTAAATCTCGGTTGTCGGAGAATGTTTTACCACAGATATCACAGTGGTATGGTTTCTCTCCTGTGTGAATACGGCTGTGAACAGTCAACTTACTACTCCGATAGAATGTTTCATCACAGACATCACAATGGTATGGTTTCTCACCTGAGTGAACTCGTTTGTGAACAGTCAAGTCACCATTGTGTGAGAATGTTTTACCACAGATATCACAGTGGTATGGTTTCTCACCACTGTGGATACGTTTGTGACTAGTTAATTTACCCCTGTAAGGGAATGTTTTGCCACAGATATCACAATGGTATGGCTTTTCATCTGTGTGAACATGCTTGTGAATAGTTAAGTGACCATTGTGAGAAAATGTTTTGCCACATATATCACAGTGGTATGGTTTATCATCTGCATGAACCTGTTTGTGAATGGTTAAATGATCATTTCGAGCAAATGTTTTATCACACATATCACAATGGTATGGTTTCTCACCTGTATGAATTCGTTTATGGCAGGTTAGTATACCACTGTAAGAGAATGTTTTACCACAGATATTACAATGGTATGGTTTCTCACCTGTGTGAATACGTTTATGCAAAGATAAAGAATTGTTTGTAGTGAATCTTTTCCCACAAACATCACAAAGGTAGAGTTTTGAACTTGTGTGATGTAATTTATGTTCAATTGCATCACTGTCTTTAATGAACATCTTTCCACAGATGTCACAGATGTATGATTTCTCCATATCCACCTGCATCTGATGAGATAAATCACTAATTTCAAGCTGTGTCTCTCCAGAAACCTGATCCTCACACAATCCTTCTGCCATCATTTGTTCTATTGTACATAAAATAGAGGAGTAATTATTATTTTGTAAAGCCTAAAGAAAATATAAAATTACATGAAATTTCCCAATAAATACGGAAACGATATTTTTCTTCAAGGAAATAGTAGCATTTAACAAAGTTTGTAGATGTCTCAGTCTAAAGATACTTCAGACATAAAGAAAAAAACAACTCTTTTTATGTAGTTTCTTAGAGCTGACAATTACATTAGAATAGCTACTTTGACAGAGTTCAAAGGTTCAATCTCATAATTAGAAATCAATACGTAATGACTGACCAAACCAGCTCCAAAGATATATCCAGATATCAAAGGCACAGCACATAGGCCAATGAAACATTGCAGCTTTATAATAAATGTCTCGGCTGTAAGATCCTTATAACCTTAACTTCACAGCAATTTTATCAAGGTTATATATATATAGTCACATCTCAACTTTATAATGTCATTCTTTATAGTAAGATTCTTCACCAATCAGTTGCCGTATTTAGGGTGAGAAATTCTTATATCAATGTCACCAGACACTCTGAAATAAAGAGACAGTATAAGATATTAGGTATAATTAAATATCAGGAAAAGGTTATTTAAAAAGGTACAGTCTTGAATAGAACCCCAAGCAAATCATCATCACATTATGTCTGTTTTTCTATGGCTTCGGTTTCAAGGATCTCACCACCCGCCAGTCATTCATCATTTGGCACACACAGCAACAAAGAAAACCAGCCATCTTTGTCATGTTTTGGGCTTGGTTTTTATGGCTGGATGCCCTTCCTATCATCAACCACTTTACAGCATGTACTGGCTGCATTTTATCATGCCACCGACACTAAAGTGGATGTCTGTGGCTGGACTAAAGAGTCCTCTATATCTTGTAACCATATTTTTTATTCAGAGTTACTGTTCTCCTAGATGGGTTGCCTGCACTGGGCTTGTGAGTTCCACGAGAGAAAATAACTATAGATGAAGATACAATAGTATGAACATGTAGAAATGGATGAGAACTCGACGAGAGCTTTGAAAGGAGAGACAATAATGTACGCCAGAGATGGAGAATGGTTCTGAAGAATCATTAAGTTTGATAAAACAGTTGTTACGATAATAGTGGAACTTAGACTAACGCAACACAAAGTTTCAAAGTGATAGTGATTTCTCAACTGCGTTGAAAAACATTTTGAAAGTTTGCAGCCGATGAGTTGAAATTTATTGCACTGCTATAAACAACTTTCAGTAGCACAACTGAAAGCACTGTGTAACCTGAGAAATATAGTGAGCATACATTTTAGATGCATAATGAAAAAGTACCTATAATCTCTGTGCTCTGAGTTCAACTTTTCCTTTCATCCTTTCAGGGTAGATAAATAAAGTACCACTCTAGGGCGGTGGACTGGCAGAATCGTTAGAGCATCACACAAGATGCCTCATGGCATTTATTGCGTTCTGAGTTCAAATCCCGCCTTGGTCTACTCGGGTGGTAGACTTAATCCTTCGCTCGGTTTAACACCACTACCTGCTGGCTACCCTTCGGGTGGTAGACTTAATCCTTCGCTCGGTTTAACACCACTACCTGGCTACCCTTGGGTGCAAGCATTTGGGCCAGGTCTCCAGTCTGAGGATACATCCCTCCCTCCCACCAGTCTTGCAGGCCCTCTAAAAAAGGGTGATGGACACTGCCTTCTGCCCAAACTAAGCCGTAAAAAGAAATATCTTCAGCTTATCGTTTTCCTAAATGTCTTTTGTCAATATTTGGTGAAATAACTGTCATACACACACAAAGTAATGAAAAGGTTTAATTCAGCCTGAACGAACAAGCTGCTATATCGGGGCACTGGATATGTTCTGGAGTAGGTGTCATGATACAATAACACATGAGCGAAGATTAGTGGGAGGACCTAATAAGCAACATTGACCAAAAGGATGCTTTCAGATTTTCCCAGACACGAACAACCAACACAGAAAGTAAGAGAAACATTGGCAATCTTATACTTTATGCTGTCACGATTCCCGACAGCTAGCTGACACTCTTGATTTATGTTTGCGAATGAAATAAAATTTTCGATATTTTTCGGACTTTAATCGGAATTTTTCCATGTTTGGACAATGGTGATTTCTTACACTGACACAGGCCTACAGAGAGTGAGAGGAGGGCAATAGTGGATAAACTTCCAACTTCAGCACATCGTTACTACTTTATCGACACCGGAAGGATGAAAGTCGAACCTCGTAGAGGAATACAAAAATTCGAGGACATTTAGTCGGGGGCACTCTGCCGTTTCTGTTTCGCCATTAGCTTCATAATTATATCGACAGACATATAGATGTTGATTTAGAGAACGGTTAGCACAGAAAAAGTAAGTAATAATTTGTAACAGCGACGAAATTCATATAAAATAACTAGCTACCTTACTTTCGTAAAATGTCTTATCTCTATTCCCTCACTCAAATTCGCTTTGTTATTGAATGAATCAAAGAACCAGATGCACATAAAAAACTTGTTATGGGTATATTAATAATACTTACATATAAAAAGCAGTTAAAATGTGAAATATAGGAGATATTTTCAAATAGTCAGACCTGAAATGTTAAGAGAACAATAACAGCCTGAACAGAACATTTACGACGAATTGTGAACATTTTTGTAAATAAAATCCTAAAAAAATTGACGCCAATTTGTTTATGCTGTTAATTACCAATAGTCTATATATATAATTCGATCCCGCATCTGCTGGTTGAAAATCACAGCTATTATAGGTAAGAGATGATGATCAACGACGAATGAAGAGATTAATTTTAGGTGAATTTAATAATAATATGTCAGGGGAAGTAACTCTGTATTTTCAAAGCATTATGCGTAATGAAAAACTGTTTCGGTATTTTATTTTACAGAGCTTGGTGAATAGTTGGTAGCCGAAGGATGGTCAATTAATATCTGGCCCTTGACAAAGGCAATTTTCAATGACTCAGTTCCCCTAGCCAGAACAAAGTTGGCAGCAGGTCGGTCTGTCGGCAGCAGTGTTGCCAATTTAGCTTTTTTGCTTCTAATTTAGCTCCAATTTTAATAATCTGGCTTTTTTCTTGGCATTTTCTCATTCGTGCAAGTCATAATTGTTTCTAACATATGCACAAGGCCAACAACCCAGTACTTGACTGGTACTTTATTTTATCGACCCCAGAAGGATGAAAGGCGGGATTTGAACTCAGAGCGCAGCGAGCCAGAACGAGTACTGGAAGGCACGCTAAAGACTCTGCCAATTCAAGACATAATAAAAATGCATGTGAGCGCACTTGTAACGAATTTTCAACATGTTCAGTTTCTGTATAAGCGAGGCCCAGATAGTGGCTGGAGGTTCAGTCAGCGCTTGAAATAATGTTTTTAACGTGACAATTTCACTTTTTTAACGTGCGAGTTTCGCGTTGTCAAACTGGCCGAAGCAGAAGAATTTGTTTATGGTGTAATTAAGAAGTAATTTTGTTGTTTCTGTTGTTATACGGGATATTTTTGGTTGCAATTAAGAATTATTGTTAACACAAAAACAATTCTTTTAATTGTTTCTACCATAGGCACAAAGCCAACACCCAGTACTTGACTGGTACTTTATTTTATCGAACCCGGAAGGATGAAAGGCAAAGTTGACCTCGCCGGCATTTGAACTCAGAGCGCAGTGAGCCAGAACGAATACTGCAAGGCATTTTAACCGACGCACTAACGACTCTAATTGCTAACAAAGATTATCTCCTATGACAAAAACAACACAAAAAATAATTCTTAATTGCACCAAAAAATATCCGCCATGAAAACACAAAACATGAACAACAACAACAGAAAAACGAACAACAATTCTTAGTAGCGCTAAAAAATTGATAAACAAGCTTGCCACAGCAGTCAGAAAAAAAATTCGGCACAACAGGGTAACACGGGTCCCGTGGAATTACGGCCGTCAACCCTCTGTACGGAAGGCCGTAATGTAATACTTTCATTATCTGAATGTGACCATCAAATGAAATACTTTTGTTCAAAATCGCCGTGAATTATTTAAATAGTTTAATTTAGTATATCCTTCAAAATGAGTAAAGATATGAAAAAGACATACTCAGAAATCCAGAAAAGAATGGCTGAACATTGTGCTCTGAGTTCAAATCCCGCCACGGTCAACTTTGCCTTTCATCCTTTCGGGGTATATAAATAAAGTATAAAACTAGGGTGGTGGAATCGTTCGAGCATCGGTATTTGTATCGGCTCTTTGCGTTCTGAGTTCAAATCCCGCCATGTTCTACTTAATCTGTCGCCCGGTTTTACACCACCGTCTGGCCCTTGGGTGTCTTTAGTGGAGTCCACTCTGGTGCAAGCATTTAGGCCATGTCTGCAGTCTGCGGGTACCTTCTTTCCTCCGTCCCTCCCACCAGTTTCGGGGGCCCCGAAAAAGGGTGATGGGGGTCTGCCCTCCCTACCGACAAAGGAATAAAAAAACGAATAAGTCAGAATGCTGTTGTCTCCCTTGACTGAGAAACTTGGATGAGTTGATTTTCGTAACGGCTCTTTGCTAATACGGTTTGTCGGTTTCCTTTGGCAAACAGTAACATCCTACTAAAAAGAAATCAGTGGTACTTTCTAGCAAACATGCATTCATGTCTGTTAGTATATTATCTTCAGAAGAAAATTCGGAGCACCTACCATTTCGCTTTTTACACTTAGCTTTTAAGTCCACCTTCAATGGCTACACGTAAAGACGAGCCGATGATGAAGGTGCCTCTACATGGTCGCCTTGACTTGCTAGAAATAGCAGCCATATCTCATTCAAATCACACCCTACTGTCTTAACGAAAGGACATATTAGATGATGTAGTCCTTCATATCCCTAAAAAGACTTCGATGTTCTTGGCTGGAATGCTTTTGACCACAGGTCCGCTGGATCGGGGCTGACCTGAGACGAAACAACGCGTATAGAAGACATTTCTTTAAAAAATTATTGTAAGGCAACAAAGGCGACAGATCAAAGCATTTATCCCTCCCCTAACCTTGAAAAAAACCCCCCCATTAAATAATTGATTAAAACATAGAAATATTTTTAAGAGTCCACCATTTGACTGTCGACGACGTTGTAACAGGTAAATCCCTTCGTCTTTATTATTTATCTTACAAGTAAGTGTGTAACTTCTTTACGTGTTGTTTAGCTCCATGTCAACTCTGATCGAGCAGGCTTAATAATGAGTGGCATCCCAGTCTTTTTATGGGTATATTTGGGACTACATTATCTAATATGTCCTTCCCTTATTTTAGATGGTAGAGAGGGAGATTTGGCTGTAATTTCTAGCCATTCAGCGACCACGAAGAGGCCTCCTACATGTAGATTTTAGGGGTGGATGTAAATCGATATTGTTAGGTGAAAAGCGAAACTACTAGCGCCGGAAATAGGAAGTTTGTCGTAAAAATTGAAAGTTCTTTCGAAGATTCCATTGTCGTCATATTGGACTGTTGGTCTGACAACTTATGAACATTTCTTTCATATTTGCCATAAAACTACATTGTTATGTAAGTAATATTAATATCCGCCTATATTAACTAAATCTGTTTATTTAGTGTGTTCCATAGTATAAATGATAAAATGTGTAGCTTAATGGGGTTTATGTTGCGGAGAGGGAATATCTTCAATTAACTCTAACATCCTGTTGAAAATTTTTCAAGTCCAGAAAATGCCTAAAACCAGGTTTTTTGTATCTTATTTATTATGAAATTTACAGGTAGGAAACACATGTGCTTGAGGTGTTCTCACACAAAAATATTTCACTTTCACCATATATATAGTTCAATGATTCATATCAATTTAATGATGTGGTACTCTGTGGAACCATGTCCTAGATGTGTTAAAAAGAAGTAGAGGTCAGAATAGTCAGTTGGGATTAAATTGTTGATGACAAGTGAGGTAAATCCCTGTTTATGCCGATGGGGAGATAAACCTCTGGTGTAATTACTTTGTTTACTTGATATAATAGGTTTTTCGTTTTCTATTAGCGGAAGTTATAAAACTGCTGCCATCACAATTAGATATAAATCTGACGGTTGGTAGCCACGTGTCAATGAGAGTTAACCCTTAACATCCTGTATACAACTTTCCAAGTCTTGTAATTATTGAGCAGAAAATGCCTAAAAACAGGTTTGTTTGCAACTTATTTATTATGACATTTACCTGTAAGAAACACAGGTGTGCTTGAGGTGTATTAACACAAAAGTATATACAGTTCTTTGATTCATATCAATTTGATAATGCTGTACCGTGTGGAACTGGGTCCTACATGATGTTTGAAAGAACAGTATTGAAACTGAGCAATCCTTGTTTTTAGGACATCACTTTCACTTTTGGTCACCAGTAGCTAGTCTCTTTCGTTTGGCGGCCGGCGAATATTTTTTTTTTTAAATTTCATGTGTAGAAATATTAAGATGGCGATTATGTGCAGTTTCTTTGTTTTAATTTTTGTATTTTAACTTGTTTTTGGCCGGAGAATTATTATATTTTTTCCGAAGGCGTCGAATTGGTAGAGCCGTCGGACAGAATGCTTTGCAGTATTCGTTCCGATTCGCTCGTCTCTGAGTTCAAATGTCGCCGAGCTCAACTTTGCCTTTCATCCTTCCAGGGTCAAAATAAAGTACCAGTAAAGTACTGTGGTTGTTGGCCTTGTGCCTATGTTAGAAACAATTATTTTTCCTTTGTAGAAGTATTATTTTGTTGTTAAGTCATGTTAGTCCATTTCCGAAATTCATGCATCATATATATAGAAATACACACACACACACACACAGAGAAAGTATAAGGTAAATGAGACACATGGGACAAACGTATGGACAAATACATATATATATACATATATATGCATACACACACACACACATATCATTTTACGTCTGCTGTCCATGTTAGCATGGGTTGGACGGGTGATTTCGGTCAGTCAGTTCTTATTCGGAGTCACCATTCTCCCAGACGGGCCTGGGGACCACGTCTCGCTCGTACATTTCATTTGGCTTGGTTTCTACGTCTGGACACTTGTCCTAACACCGAGCACTTTACAGGGTGTACTGGGTGCATTTTATCGAGGCACCAACACTAGAGAGGTTGTCATGTTCATGACACAACTAAAGAGTCCTCTCTACCCTATGTTGTCGCCTTTAGATCGCCAACCACTTTACAGAGTGCACTGGGTGCATTTTATTGTAGCACAACACATGCATATATATAAAATAGTTTAACCATAGAAATAACAGAAAACAATTCTACACAGGAAATTACAAAAAACAAAAAAAATCTACACAGGAAATCTGCCGGCCGACTGCCAAACGAAGTTCTATTAGCTGATGGCTGACGAAAGTGAAAGTATCATAACATCCAAACCATAACAACTACCTCTTTCTTACATCATCCAATAATTCTAATATTTAACCATTTCATCAACTCCTCTGTATTTTACCTTTCAGATCCATATAACACACTCCTTGGATTGAACTCAACTCTCTCTTCTCCACCTGTAATGAACCTTCTACCTTCACAGTCATGCAACATCATATACTGACTCGTACTTCAATCTCACATGTTGTGTCAAGAAAAGATCCCTTTGTTGTAAGTAGAAACATGGGATCCCTAAACTTCTCCCCACCACTGGATTATAGATAAACTGTTTATGACTGAGCAGCACCATGACCCAACCTATGATAGTTGATCTTGCTGTGAACATATAAGCTGTCCTATCTCAGTGTGTTGCTGGCATAAGATTGCTCACTGAAGCTATGACTCTGTATACAATCACAAATCTATTGATTATTGTGACTATATACCTATTTCATATAAATCCCTCTTATCTAACAACATCATATATGTTCCCTTATGTGTGGTAAATAACCTGAGAAACATGTCATCTTTAAATCATTCTAGAGAGGTGTAAGATGGTTTTTCTATGTAACTTTAGTTCCAGAGACAGTAACAGAAGACACCATATGATGTTTTGTTCAGGAGATATTTGTGTAAGGACCACTACTGACAGTTATACAACTACACAATCACAAGCTACAGAACAACTAGAAAATAACAGTTAGTAATCAAAGAACTCAGTGTAGTCACAATTAGGACATCTTTTGAATATATTAATAAAACACAGAATCTTTAAAACATAAAAAATATGAACATGATGCATCGAATTGTGGTAAAATAAGTATAATAAAAAAGAAAATTATTTAATTTTAATACAAATAATCAAATCAATGTGTCACTTGATGCTGTTTGTTGCTTGAAAACTCCTCAATATTGGCTGTCAGACTTGTTGATGCCAATAACAAGACTTTATCCAGGCGGGCATCAATCAATTTTGTTCTCACATCATTGTTGGTGTGCTTCATGTTTGAAAATAATTGCTCACACAGACAAGTGATGCCAAACAATGATGCCATATTTTTTGCATGGATAACCAAAGATACTTCACACTTAGATGAATATATATTCTATAGAAGTCCAACATTGACACATCTTCAGAATGAAATTTTGATCTCAGTATATCATCATACTGCGTCTCAATTAAACCCGTTTGATAATTTTCTTATGCAGTGTCCACTTTCACATCAAATGGAGAGTAGAAAACTTGAACTCATTTGTATGCAAGTGAAAATCAGCAAAACAAGATGAAAACTCTCTTCTTAATTCTTGGACCAAATTCACAAAAATGTCTGGATCCTGTTCTTTACTTTTTTGAAAAGTGGGAAAATATGTGTGTAATTTCCTTTATGGACCTGGTATTCCAACAATTGCATTTTTCTTTCAAATGCCACAATATCACCATACATCTCGGGGTATCAGCTGATTTTTTTTTCCCCTTGAAGTTGTAAATTAAAAGTTACTTAAACGAGATGTAATGTCCACAAGAAATATCAAGGTTGCAAGCTGATCGGAATCACGGAAATATGAAGCACCCACATTTTTATTTTCAAGGAACATTGCCACCCTCTTGATGCAATGCAAATACTCATTACGGCATTCACCCTTGGCTATGCCAGGTCCCCAATATTCTGCCTCTATATCCAACGAAAAACTACTGAAAGTTGCAATGATTAAATCCATGAAATAGGATCAGATCCACTCTCTTCGCAGCAATGGCCATAATATTCTTTAATTTCAAACTTGGAACATAATGGCACATAATGGAACATAATGGCACATAATGCTCCTTGGATGGATAATGCAATGAATTTTAAACAGTTTTTTGTGCAACTTTGAGGCTTTCCATTTGTCTTTGCAGCAATGTGATGATGCATTTTTGTTGTTGTTGTCTTGTCTCATCATTTCTGGTGCTTCATCAGTTGTGGTGGTGCTTCATCAGTTGTGATGCCAAACCAATTAACTTCGACTCATCAAGCTCACATTTCTGACATCATTTTCAACAAAGCCTCAAAAATGTCTACTCCAGTAACTGTATCCTTCATAGGAATTAATTGAATAAACTCTTCAAAAATGTTTAAATTGAAGGTTACTCCCCACACAAACACTGCAAGTTGAACAGTATCTCTCAAAGCTGTGCCCTCATAAGCACAATTGAAAAAGAAATCACAATTTTTTGCAATCATTCCTTAAACAAGTTTTAACATCTGCTGACATTTCTTCAAGTTATGTGATCATTCTTGCAGACAGGCTGATAGATGTAAATATAGTTTTATTTTCAGGACAAACAATATCCACCACTGTTTTCGCCAGGAAAACATTCTTTGACAAACTTTCTGTCTGTAAAAAGACTTTGCAGCTGGCACAAATATTTCCTTCATTTTCACTGCTTTTCCTGGCAAAAAAATGATGTTAGTTTTCCGAAACTAGCCTTCAGTCCCTCAACTTCATCTTTCCTTGCCTGCCCAGTAAACTTGTTAAAATACCCACTATGGCAGCTTTCATAATGTCACCTGATATTTGCCACCTTCTTCACAGCAGCATTTTCTAGGTAAATGAGACAAACTTGTTTCCCAGTGTGTTTGATGAAGAAGTAATCTAGTGTCCATGTGTCTTCAAAATCTCGGTACCTGGCACTGTCTACCTTCCTGTGTTTTGTAGTCATTACTCTGGGAAAGTTTATTTGGAATTGTTTTTTTTTTACAGTTCATCTTCTCTTATTTTATCTTTTGTTAAAGAAATCTTTCTACAAAATTTATGTTTAACTAAAAAACACATTTATTTTTTTCAATGGCATGCAAATACAAACTTCATTATCATGTTCCTTCACATGTCAATTCATCTGACAGTCTCTATATCGGCTTCTTTGGGCACAACTTGTCCTCTTCCTTCACTACCCGCTGACATCCCATAGCCGTCATATCAATAACACTGGTCTCTCCTGTAAATGCTAGGGTGACCATTATATAGTACCTTGTTATCAGGTTTGTCACTACTGACAAAACTAACATAAAAAGCATCAGTTGACCTGATAGTACGAGACATACAGAGGTGTGAGAGAGACAGAGAAGAGAGACATACAGAGGTGTGAGAGAGACAGAGAAGAGAGACATACAGAGGTGTGAGAGAGACGGAGGTGTGAGAGAAACAGAGAAGAGAGACATACAGAGGTGTGAGAGAGACATACAGAGGTGTGAACTCTAGTATCAACATCAGATTAGAAGGGTTAACTCTGTATGTGGCTAGTCTAAGGGCTTTATCATTTTTCTTCCTTGGGAGACCTGTTACTTGGTTAACAATTCCTTCACCATAAGCTACCCCGATCCTTTTGGAGAACTGAGCAATTCTGTCTTGGTGTCGCTGTTTTTAAGGTACACCTTTATGTACAAGTCTGCATCCAAAATAAAGCAAGCAGTCCCACTAGTGTTGGAATCATGTAGTTTGAGAGTGTATTTGAAAATATTTCTGGACAAGGCAAATATGCAATGCCATATGGACATTGAGTTAACCATTTTGTAGAACCCAAGATTTTTCATTCTTGAGTTTTTGTTAACATATCATCGCCCAATACAAATTGATGTGACCATTTTTATAAAACTGATTCGTGTCATGACTCCAGACAGTTATGTGGCACTTTGACCAATTGTGACTAATTGTACGATATATTTTACTGGAGCTTCTTTGATGTGTCACTGATTCCAACTCTTTTCAATGGCACTCATCAGATATCATTGGGAGATAATGGAGGTTTACTTCATTAATGAGGTCAGCAATCCTTGTGGTCAGTTAGACTAACTTTCATCTGGAGATCTGCTGAAATTCCTGGTCAGCAGACTCTTTATTCAGAATGTTGATGCATGTGTAATGGACCATTTCTGTCGACAGCATCCAAGAAAAACCAATTATCAAAGCTGATCTCTAAAACTTAAGTTCATAAAAAGAACATAGTAACTTGGTTATCAAAATGCTCAGTCGTGCACCTCAACATTTTTCTCTGAAGCTCTTATGGTCTGCATAATCTTTCACCTCATGCATTCGTTTGTGATAAGCTAAACTACCATTCTGAGAGAATTCTTTACCGCAAATATCACAGTAGTATGGTTTTTTGCACGTGTGAATACATTTGTGGAAAGATAATTACAGAATTTATTTATTTCTTTTTTTTTTTTACATAGATATCACAATGGTGTAGTTTATCACCTGTGGGAATATATTTGTGATATTTTATCATAGATATCCCATGTTTTGTTGTCTACGGCAACACATTTATAAACAAGCCACCTGCTGAAAATTCTCATAATAGAATCTTTGCAGCAAATACTTAATATGATAGTCTGTTGCAGTCTGAACACATTTGTGGTGAGACAAATATAAGC
>JAOPJM010001971.1:4172232-4189985 GCA_027124095.1 Muusoctopus leioderma | reverse complement strand
AACGATGATGATGATGATGATGATATATATATATATATCTATATATATATATATATATATATATATATATATATATCATACCACATAAAGAAAGACTAGTATTCTTGTATACACAGTTAAATACAATATTTTTTAAAAATCAAAGCGGAAAAAAAGAAGAAAAGCAAACAATTAAACATAGATTTATTGCTGTATTAAAAATAAAGTGTAGCATGACAAGAATATTGACTGGGCTTTCATCCGCATTTCAAGTCATAAACTAACAAAACACTTTTACATTAAAAGTAAATATTTTACAAGCTGTAGCAGATTTGATTGCTTGCTATCAATAGGGTAAACAGAAGGGAGAGCATTAAACAACAGGTAAATAATGAAAGATACTATCATCACCTTATAAACTAAAATATAACTTTATAAATGATTTGAAATATACTGATTGAACACATTGATTTTTTTGATTTTTTTAATGCAAAGTAATAAAGGCGGTGGATTGGAAAAATCGGAAAAAAAGTCAGCAAAATACCTTGTGGTATTTGGTTACGCCCCTTTAAGTTCTGATTTTAAATCCTGTTTTAGGTCAACTTTGCCTTTCATTACTTTTGTGCTTGATAAAATAAGTACCAGATGATGTATTGGGGTTTGATATAATGAACTAAAACTTTGAAGGTGGTGTGCCAGCATTTTCTTTTTATTTCTTAGTCAGGAGAGAGGGCAGTGCCCATCACCCATTTTCAGTGCTGGTAGGAGGGAGGGAAGGAGGGAGGGGGTATCCACAGACTGGAGATCTGGCTCCAATGCTTGCAACAGAATGGACTTCATTAACTCTTAACATCCTGTTGAAAATTTTCTAAGTCCTGTAATTATGGAGTAGAAAATGCCTAAAAATGGCTTTTTTGCAGCTTATTTATTATGAAATTTACAGGTAAGAAACACAGGTGTGCTTGAGGTGTTTTCACACAAAAATAGTTCAATTTCACCACATATATAGTCCAATGATTCATGTTAATTTGATGATGTGGTACCGTGTGGAACCAGGTCCTATAGGATGCTAAGAGCTTGAAAGATCTCTTGCAGATAATTGCATTCAAAATCTCAAATAATATACAAACAAACAAAAAAACATCATAAAAGTGAGAAAAGAGCCATGACTTGGTAAAGGAGGATATAGAAGTTCCAAGATGTCTCTTAATGGAATTAGATAGAGAATTATAGCATATCACAGCACTGGACATTGGTAAATGATAACATGTAAGTCAGTGACTAATTTTATATTTAGATCAGGACTACAGTCAAGCAGTATACAACATAATGGAGGATTAGTGAGGTAGATAAGGTTTTATGAGGTAAGTGACAGGCTTGGAAGGAGTAGAAAAAGGTGAATAACATTGACGAATATGTAGAAGCTAGGTGATTCTTGCTAAAAGAAAGTAATGAAAAGGTTGAAGTGGTTCAAATTATAAAACAATATCCATGTGAACCACAATACTGGGGGAAATGTGTGTCCAGAATGTATAATAACTTGTTGGATATAGAGTGTGAATGATGATGATGATGATGTATCAACTGTGGTGGGTGTGTTCCAAGGTTCAGTTTTGTCCCACACATCAATGACCTACTTGATGTCACCTACAACAATGCACCCAAGCATCATCCACACGAAACCTAGACACCCCACATGAAACCTGCACAGATACCTCAAAAACATCCTCCAATGGGGTCATGTCAGAGACAATCACTACATTATTGCACCCCATTCCCACAACACGTAACTAGAACCCTGAAGGTGGCTGCAAATGTTAGGCCCTCACCATCACTGATGATCTCTCTTGGCAAACACACATACTCAAAATGAAAAAACATTGGCCTTCCTCTTCAGGGCTAGAAAATACTTCAGTCCCCCTCGACTACAACAAAGCTCAGGTGAGACACGCAGTGCAGGAGTGGTCCCACATCTGGGATGGTGCTGCTGCTACACACACAGACATCCTAGACTGCATCTGAAGAAAGGCCATCTGACTGATTTGCATGAAGCTGTTCACCAACACACGCCTCCAACCTCCTGATCCACGTGCTGTCTCCTCTCTCTGAGTTTTGCTACTACAGTCGCTTCTTCTCCTCAGATCTGGCTGGTGACTCATGCCAGCTCCATTCAAGTATTTCTCACTCAATTGTTTCTTCCCCTGGCAGAGGTTAAGGAGTTTTAAATGCTTTGGAAAATCGAAATGGTCCACACTGTAGTGGCACCATTGGTGAACAGATCCAGGGTCTTGAACTGTTGCAGGCCAGGTATCCAGTGGTATGAACATCAGACAAGGTCAGTGAAGCAATCAGTGTTGCTGATGCCAGTTGGTCTGTTGTGACAAAAGGCATGCAGTTCGGTGTGTCGCAGGAACCTGTCGGTGTCATTCTGGGTCTAGAACTCAGCAACAGATAGAATGAGGGGTATAGAGCAGGGACCCCTACCAAGAATTGAATGCTCGGCGTCAGAGGGTGAGTAAGAACAGCATGTGGGGACAGTAGAGGTTGGATCAAGGAGTTGGTGAAGTGTACAAGCTTATTGTACATTGGGGAAACTGGTTGGCGACCGGCTGATTGTGTTATGGAACATTTATTGGACGT
This sequence comes from Muusoctopus leioderma, assembly GCA_027124095.1. Lineage (NCBI taxonomy): Eukaryota > Metazoa > Mollusca > Cephalopoda > Octopoda > Octopodidae > Muusoctopus > Muusoctopus leioderma. The sequence goes on along the minus strand of JAOPJM010001971.1, from coordinate 4,187,366 downwards.
CTGATGCAACAATACCGAATAAGTCAGGCCTGTAGCCCGTCCCTTCAATTTTTAGCGAATTGATATTGACTGGCGAACGAGCCCCGTTCACCAGTCAATATCTATATGATGTTTGGTTCGTGGGACTGTAGGGTTGCTAGTCCTACAGTCCCCGTTTAGATTCATATGCCGCCATCCTCAATGGTGGGGGATTGCGGCGGTAAGAGTCGCCACGTCGCGCCATAGTCAGGCAGTAGTAAACAGCGAGAGAAAGACAGCGTAAGCAGTGACAAGACTGCTGGTCGCTGTCAGAGAGGAAGAAAGGATAACACTATGTGTATATAAATAGATAGTTGTTTATTCACAGAGTAGAGAGATATGTTCTCAGTCAACTGACTGAGAACGAAAGGGCTACATAGTTACAGGTTTACGGAGAAGGTAAACAATACATATAAACAGTGGTACATAATGTCGGACACATGAGCAATGTTGTGAGTGTGTGCGTGTAGTGTACGACTCTCTCCTGAACTTAATCCTCAACGCTGAGCCATGGTAGGATTGGAAACCGATACTGCAGGTCAGATAAATCTGACTGGGTTTCAATCGACCGAGAGGGTAAAGCGGAGTCGGCATAGTCGGTGGAGAGAGAGGTCGAAGGGTGAGAGACAAGGATAGAGGTATGCATGTTTGTGTGTGTCTGTCTGCGTATGCGCGCGCGTGCGCGCATCGGGAGCTAACCAAGCCCGACACGCGGTGTCGGGATTTCCGTTGGCTAACTGGTCGTTCATTACCCAGGCCAGCGTGCCATTTGGGCGAACGGAGTTATCCAACCCCGTCGGCCGGGGTATCCGCTGGAATAACTGATGGTCAGCTCAAGTGCGGGCCCTTATATCCTAAGGCGCCCGACTTGGCGGGAACTGAGACAAAGGAAACTGTGGCTCCTCCCACATGGTCATGCCAAACAGGGAAGAAGCCACTTCTCGCCCACGCAAGTTAGGTGAGTCCATTTAACCCACCTCGGGAGGTGAAGCAATCGCTACAAATTCTTCTGGTCATACCTACCTGCATCTCACCATCTGCGACATTGTACAACACCACAAAGTTCCCATGCCTTGCTAGCATCGAGAATAATAATTAATTTTCCAGTTAAACACAAGCTTACCGGACTGGGATTAAAATCGAGTTGCCTTCCTCTAAAAACACCGCCTCCCTCTTAACGCCCCTCTCCCCCACACTGATAAACGTCCTCACGTGCATTACTCCCTATCTCCACAACTTATCTACCACACGCACACACGTGCACACAACCTATCTACCACACACACACACACTCACTATTCTGCTGTTCACACCACCTACACATAAGCACACCACCTGCTCATTTATTCCCAAGAGCACACACAAACAAGTTTACACACACACACATACATATATAACATGCTCATACACAGGTGATCTTTCGTTTTAAGTACATAAAATGGCCGACGACAAAGTGAAAGAAATTGATTGTAAGCCAATGATAATTAGTAGCACTCGGCAATCAAAGGAAAGTGAGATGAATCTGATTTATCCATATCTGTAAAATCCGAAAAGAAAGTGATGCTTTACAACTCTGTGTGTGTGTATTCGTTATTTTACCTTTTGTCTTTCTCTCTGGTCTTTTTCTCGCGCTATCTTTGTAAATATGTCTATCCAACTCTATCTACTTAACTATATATCAACATATCAGTTCGCTTTCATTTTATTGACGAGTATTATCGTCATTTACTTTCAATCGATTCGTTTCACTTTGTCGTCGGCCATTTTATGTGCCAAAAACGAAAGATCCACCATACAGTCCCTTAAACTTTACGATCATTCGCTTACCTCGCTCAGCTCTCGCTCTTTTGTCTGCAAAACACTATTCATCACACTTCCGCTCTACTCACTTCCGTTCTGCCATTCACCATTCTACGCTTATTTTAACTTCACTTGACATTATTTTTCCTCCCCCTTTTATTTAATGTTCTCGACGAGGGCCCACTGTCGAAACGTTGAATCCTCCCCAGTTCCTTCCCCCACAACGTCCTTATATACTTCGCACTCCTATCTTACCACGCTAACGCAGTCTATTCGGACTACCACTGGATTAATATTATTAAAGCATATATCGCTTAATTTGTTCTGTGTCGTCAGTGGAGTTCATTAAAAGAATCTTTAAGAAGTAAATATGGTCGTAAATATCTACATACCCCTTCATCTCTTAGTATCATTACACCGAATATTGAGCAAAGACAGGGAGAAAACAGTAAGTCGATATGTTGTCAGTAGTTAATTGTTGATTTTGATGTTTTAGTATTTCGTTTTTGTATTTGTTTTGCAAGATATTTTTTGTGAGACCGTGTGTTGTAACCGATATTGTTTATACTTTGGGAGGGTCATATTACCATTAATGCAGAACCACACGCACCAGTTGTTGTCCACTTCTTCAGTTTTTATTTTTCAAAATTTCGCTTCACTACTATAGCTTTCTCAACGATTTTTAAACCTCCTTCAACATTTTCGCTACACTACTGTAGCTTTCTCGAAGATTTTTTATACCTCCAACTGCAGTCTTGTAGTTGGAGGTTCAACATCGTTGAGAAAGCTAAAGTATTGTAGCGACAATTTCGATAAAACAAATTGAAGAAGTGGACAACTACCAGTGCACGTGGTTCTATATTAATGGTGATATGACCCTCCCCAAACTATAACGATAGATGTTTTAGTATTTCTAGTGCAAACATCTCTACTGTATCAACCCACGGTATGTATCGATGTTTACGTTCAAGTTTAGTCTCTATTTAATAGTCAGCTTCAGTGAAGTTCAATTTTAGAAACTATCACAATTATGCATGGTGAGATTGAAGTATTTGTTATTAAATGTGACACATTGTCACTATGTTCGCCATTGTTATTCTCTCTTTTTGTCAGCTGAGTTTCATTTCAGCTAAATCAGTTTGTAGTGGGAGTCTTGATATATTTTGAACATCCAGAGTTTGTTTTGACGAGGTCTCTATATGTATGCGTGTATATATAAATATATATATATATAGGTTTATCTTGAGTTCAGCATGCTTAATTATATTCACTTAAACGAAATTTAAAAACCTCATAACAGTGGAAACGTATTACACATCATAAATATTAATCAATAACAGTAAAAATGTTTGTAAAAAGTAATTTATAATATATTTGCTCCCTATCGTTGTTTGTAGCTTCTCGTCTCTGTAATCTCTGGTCGGACTAACATGTTAATAGAAAATAATTAAATGAAAACGTATTTATAGTGTGTACAATTTAGCAATCATCACTAGTAGATTGCCGAATATGTTTATTTTTAACTGGTTCTGTCATAAAACCCATGAATATACGATGTAAATAAACACTCGCTGGTCCCAGCACTCATCCACGTATATTTCGTTGTTGTGTACACTTTTATTGTCGTACACAACAATCTATATATCACCTATTCTACCATCTCCCATCCTTATTCTTATTATGTGTTCTAATGTATCAAGAATTCTGTAATTTACTTTCACTATTCAACATTTCCCTGACCACCACCACCACCACCACTCCACTACATCAAAGACCCAATGTCCAAGACATCACTGTCTTCTGTAGTACTTCTTCTCGTAGAACGTGGATTTATCCAGTTCAGGTTGTTTCCTATTTTAGTAACATGTGGAAAATATTCAGAAGTAAAATGCAAAAAGCATAACGGAAACGACGAAATGTACTTAGTTTCTGTATATACACTGCTACGTACTTAGTTTTTGTATATACGCTGCTACAAAAGCATATACTTCTTAAAATTGTTTCAATAACTGCTATAATAGGAAATAACACAAAGATATTCCAGCCGTGACAACGTATAATTATTTATATTTAGCTTTTTAATGCTCCTTGCATTAAATGTTAAAACAGATGGCGTCCCTGAGTTATCTATTCATACATATTACCACTAAAAACTTTCCGGTATTCTTTCTACATCTGTGTATCCCAGTATTATCTCCTTTCTAAAGTCCTCATCCACACATCACATCATCCATTTACACTATATATCCATACTATTGTGTCTGTCCTCTGTAGATATTTTCTGATCTTTCCTCGTTATTCTAACATTCAATATCTCTGATCATGTCCCTCCTCTCTAATAACCTTTGTTAACTTTCCATTGTCTTTTCTACTTTATATTCTTTATTTCAGGGTTTATGGTGACATTGAGATGATGTGGTGACATTGCTGAGTCAAGATATATTAAGAAATTTGGAAGAGAGAAGACTGACATTATCAATGACATGAGTAACTTGTTCTTTATAACCTGATATATATGTGGGAAAACTTTTTCTCAAAATAGCGAGTTAACTGTTCACAAACGTATCCACATATGAGAGAAACCATATCAATGTGGTATTTGTGCTAAAAGAATTTCCCAAGTTCTGATCTGAATCGACACAAATACATTCACACAAGTGAAAAGCCATACTACTTTGATGTCTGTGGGAAAACGTTCTATCAAAGAGGTAATATGATTAAGCACAAATGTATTCACACTGGTGAGAAACCATACCATTGTGATATCTGTGGGAAAACATTCTCCGGCAATAGTGCATTAACTAGACACATACGTATGCACACTGGTGACAATCCATACCACTGTGATATTTGTGGGAAAAGATTTTGTGACAGTAATAGATTAACCAGGCACATACGCATGCACACTGGTGAGAAACCATACAACTGTGATATTTGTGGAAAAAGCTTCTCTGACAGAAGTGGATTAACGCAACACATACGTGTACACACTGGGGAAAAACCATACCACTGTGATATCTGTGGTAAAACATTCTCTGGCAATAGTACATTAACTAAACATATACGCGTGCACACAGGTGACAACCCATACCACTGTGAAATCTGTGGTAAAACATTCTCTGATAATAGTCATTTAACTCAACATGTACGTATTCACACTGGTGAGAAACCATACCACTGTGATATCTGTGGCAAAACATTTTCTCAGAATGGTCATTTAACTCAACATGTACGCATTCACACAGGTGAGAATCCATTTAGCTGTGATATCTGTGGTAAAACATTCTCTCAGAGAGGTCATTTAACACTTCATGTACGTGGTCACACAGGTGAGAGACCATATAGTTGTGATATTTGTGGTAAATCGTATGCTGATAGTCAAAATTTAAATCGTCACAAACCTGTTCATACAGGTGTAAAACCGTATCATTGTGATATCTGTGGTAAATCTTACTCTGAAAATAGGAGTTTGGCTAATCATAAACGAAAGACACATGAAAATAAAACAATAGAATTACTTTGAAGAATTTCTATGAATTATTACTTCATGAAACCACAATGGATACAATTAATACAAAGAAATGTTATGGAACATGACAGAAAATGGAGAAAAGCTATGTTTACATACTACAGTATATTATTTTGTCTCTGATAAACACACACTGATTATTTTCTTTAAGTTTATTCCAGAACATTCTACAGCATGGTAATGGAACTGACGTGTAGATTTACATCTTCATTCTGTCCATTTGTCTGGTAGAAAGTCAGTGTAATGTTATATAATTAAATTTTATATAAATGTATGAACCTCTCTGTAAGATTATTATTGTATTAATGTGTATGAAATGTGATACTGCATGGAAGTGAAACCTGGGCCTTGAATGCTGAAGATCTGCGCTAGTTAGGGAGAAATGAAGTGAGGAGCATGTTCCGATGGATGTGTAATGTTAGTCTGCGTGAGCAGCGGAGCACACATAAGATGAGAGAAAAGATAGGTATAAGAAGAATCAGATGCAGTATGCAAGAGAGAAGACTGCTTTGGTACAGGCATGTGATGTGTATGGAGGATGCCAGTTGTATAAAGAAGGGCTGGTACAGGCATGTGATGTGTATGGAGGATGCCAGTTGTATAAAGAAGGCTGAGGGATTGAAGTGGATGGAACCTGTGGAAAAGGGAGACCTAGAAAGACATGGGACGAAGTGGTGATGGCTGACCTCAGGAAGCTGAACCTTACGAAGGAGATGACAAGAGACCATGATGACTAGTAACATGCAGTGTGGGAGAGGACCTGCCCTAAGATGCAAGCTTGTCAAAATGATCATTAGAAAATAATGGTGATGGTGGCTGGGTTGTAACACTTGATCTCCCACCCAGTATAATCCTGTTAAGTTCCCATCTATCTACTACCCTCTGATATATTTCCCCCTATCCTATTTGCTGGCCCACACCATGTATTGCAAGGGATAGTATTTGGACTGCCCATCTGTCTTCAGCCACTATCATTATCACTCCCCCCGCCACCATCACACCCCTTATCACTCTACTTCTCTTCCATCACAACGACTGTTGGCATTGGATCTGTCCGCACTCATCCACCACCCTCTACGTATCCTCCTTTATGTGTCTCTTAGGAGGCATTTAGCACTCACCTACCATCACCCACCTCTGCTGCTATCCATCATGTGATCTCTCCTACCTTGACACATCTATGACATGTCTTTACCACTGCTACTCATACTGTCTTGTATCCAACCCCTACCAACACCCAATATGTAGTTAGCACTATCTTTTTCACATTCGTCTTCCACTACCTTCCAATCACTGCTTCCCCCATACTCATATTCTTTCCCTTCTGCTCTTGTATACATCACCTTTTACTCACACTTCCAGATCACATTTACCTTCAAAGAACAGATGTTAGGCAGACAACTGTAACTGGTTTTAACCGTGCTCCTTTATTATTCCAGCAAAATCTGGCTTTAAAGAAAAAATTACTTCCATTGAACCCACCCCTGTTAGATCAAGTAGACATAGGAACAACTTTTGGTTCAATCCACCATATACTATGAACGTAGCAACCAATATAGCTAGGTGATTCCTAATCCTAATTGACACACACTTCTCACCCACACATAGGTATCACAAAATTTTCAATAGGAACATGGTTAAAGCCAGTTACAGTTGTCTGCCTAATATAGGATCACAAGTTCTTAGCCACAACAAAGTAGTTAAAACCAGTGCACTGCCCCACCCCTGCCAATGACAGTGCAACTGCAGGTTCCCCAGGAACTCCTCTGAACAACAGGTGCTTTGAGAAGGAACTGGTGTACAGGGCAGACGTTCCTGATACAGACGGCACAGAAAGAACATACATTGGCCTGACAGGAAATACTTTTAAAGAAAGATGCCTGCAGCATGCAGCCTCATTCAGGAAAAGACACAAGTGCAACTCAACATCTTTATCCAAATTTATGTGGAGCCTGAAGGACCATGGTGTGATGAATCCACCAATTAGTTGGAGTATTGTATCCCAAAGGGGATAAGTATAATTGATGCGGGAGAAAATGTAACCTCTGCATCACAGAAAAATTCAAGATTCTAACATTGCCGGTGAATATTCTCAATAAAAGGGAAGAAACGTTCTTCCTTGCCCATACACGAAACACTTCAAAATACAACCTTTTAAACCCACTCCCATTCCAACCCATCAACAAATTCAACCTGGCTAGTAATGCAACACAACACTACAGCCCCTGCCCCCTTCCCGCCCCTATACACCCACAAAATACCGCATGACACATCATCTCCACACTACCGTCTAATATACAACATGTCACATCTATCTACTAAAATAACATAACACACCACTAACACCCACCCGAACACAACGTTGCATGAAACCCAGCTAGAGACCCACTACAAACTCTGAGTAGCAGGTAACAAATAAACGAACACATCCTCCCTGTGCATAATTTCCCACACTAAACTGAGCTGTACACCAGGTGAATAGTTGTATCATATCTGCCCCATCATGGCTTCAATAGCAGGCCCCTTGTGGCACACAATTATGATCATACACGCACCTGTCTACAAGGCAGAAACTAATGCTCCAAACACTTGTGATTGTGGCTCGATAACTACCACTACACATTGCTCCCCCCCCCCCCACAGACTGTTAGTGGTACACACCATATACTGTTAGCAGCAATCACATACCGAACAATCTACCCCCTCTCTTTGGAATAAATGCTAACTCTGACCACAGCACAAGTAAACCCAGTAGTTCACTTACCTAGCTCATACCTATGTACATGCCCTCAAGTGCTCACATACTGTATCACCAAGGATTTATGACAGGGGGTAGTGGTATCCAGTAACCAGCTGCGATTGGGTCTAGAATCGCATACATTTAATAAACTCAACTGCTAACCACGACCGACGCTGTTACCTAATAAAGGCTCCAACTCAAACACTGCACACATCTACATAGCACAGAGCAAGGAACAAAGTGCATCCACTACACTACAGTTTATAGACACTGCATTTTAATAGGTAAACAGGTAAATCGTGGTCTTGAGGTTAGAGCCAATACTAGTAACATACCCGGAACATTCTCAACTATGCCCTCACCTTTTTACTGACTGTGATTGTGGGATAAATTACTTCAATGTTTGTTTGCCTTTATAAAGTACAGACCTATTAGATGGCCTGCTAGGAATAACCTGTGCATTAATATATGCAGACCTGTACGATAGACTTTATAGTGATATTGACCATATCATTAAGACTATTTACCTGCATTTTCATCTCGGTAAATAATGAGTCCTCTCCCTTAGACCAATTGGGCTCACTGGCTTATTCAAAATATCTTCTTGTAATTTTGAACGTGTTTTCTCATTTTGTCTCGCGATTGCCATTTGCCATTTTCAGTGTCAATATTAAGACCGGTTGAATAATTGTTAGCCTGTATGCATATAGCTTATACAGCTAACATGAAACCAGCAGTACAGGAACTGTGACTCTAAACCAATTAATATATATATAGGCGCAAGCATGGCTGTGTGGTTAAGAAGTTCGGTTCGTAACCACGTGGTCCCGGGTTCTCTCCCACCACGTGGTACCTTGGGCAAGTGTCTTCTACTATAGCCAAAACCTTGTGAGTGAAATTAGTAGACAGAAACTGTAGTAGCCTGTCGCATATGAATATGTATGTAATGTGTGTGTGTGCTTGTCATCGCTTGACGTTTGTTTATATCCATAAAACAAGCCCGGCCGTTTGGTAGTTCGGTGATCTAATTCTCATATGGAGAATTAGATATTCTCTAATTATCAGTATGGGTGGTGACGGGAAGGGCATCCGACCGTAAAATGCTACCTCAAGAAATCTCCGTCCAGCCCATGCCAGCATGGAAACACGGACACACACACACACATATGTATATATATATATATAAAGCCATGTTGATTAATTGATAGACTATTTTGAGCTAAATGGTTTAAAATATTTCATCTTATAATGGATTGAAATGGTTTACTATATATATTTAATATATTAATTATATAAAAGAGATTTCACGTACACCGTTTGTTTGGTTTATGGACAGCAGAAGGGCAGCCCTTGTACGAAAGTACGGCTAGTGTATCAATGATACATTAATTAGGTTTGCATTATGAAATATATCGCATTTTTCTTCTATATAGTATCGAAGTTCTATGTACAATGGACATTTAGTAAGTTATGTCTGTTAATATCCACAGACCTGTTCATCTCTCAATATTATTATACCAAATAGTGAGGAAACAGTAAGTTGATCTGTTGACTGTAGCTTATATGATGTGTTAGTATATCTAGTGACAACATATTTGCTGTAACAACCCACGGTATGTATTGATGGTGTGGTGTTGATCTTTACATTTCAGATTTACTCTCTATTTAAAAGTAAGCATCAGTGACGTTCAGTTTTGAAACTATTTACCACCGCTAAGCATGGTGAATATTTATTATTAATTGTGTGACATGTTATCACGATGTTGTCTCTCCTTTTCACTTGAATCACATTTCAACCGACTTAGCTTGTAGTGAGGGTCTTGATATATTTTGGACATCCAAAGTTTCTGTTTTCACGAGGTCTCTATATGTGTGTGTGTGTATATAATTATATAGGATTATGTTGTGTTCAGCGTGTAAAATCTGGGTGCACAAGAGATGCAGTGGTGTCAAAGGCAGGCTGACAGAGAAAAATGATTTTGTATGTGACAGATGCACAGGAATAGTTAGCTGTCAGAGTACCAATAAAATCAACTCTTTCCATTGTTCAGAAGGCCCCATAGAAGTAGTCAATAGCTTCAGTTACCTAGGTGACCTAATCAGCAGTGGGAGGGTGCTCTGAAAGTATAGTAGCTAGAATAAGAATAGGGAGGAAAAAGTTTAAGGAGCTGTTACCTCTGCTGGTGACAAAGGGATTTTCTCTTGGATCGAAGCCTAGACTGTATGATGCATATGTACGAAGTGCGATGTTGCATGGTAGTGAAATTTGGGCATTGAATGCAGAGGATGTGTGAAGGTTGGTAAGAAATGAAGCCAGTATGATCTGTTGAATGTGTAATGTTAATGCGCATGAACGACGAGGCACAGATGAGTTGAGAGAAAACTAGGTATAAGAGGAATTATATGTAGTGTGCGAGCGAGAAGATTGCATTGGTATGGACATTTAATGCGTATGGGTCATGACAGATGGGTGAATAAGTGCCAAGTGATCCATGTGGAAGAGGTAGACCAGGGAAGACATGGGCAGAGGTGGTGGAAGCAGATCTTGGGATGCTGAATCTCAAGGAGCTGAAGCTGACAAAGGTTCGAGAGAAGTGGCGAGAAGCTTTGTTGGAGAAGACCTGTCCAACCCATGCAAGCATGGAAAGGCGGACGTAAAATGATGATGAGTCCCTACCATATGTGTATTCTTTCTACATCTGTGTATCCCATCATTATCTTTGGAAAGTCTTCATCCACACATCACATCATCCATTTACATTACATATCCATACAAGTGTGTCTTTCCTCTGTAGATATTTTCTTATCTTTCTCTGTTATTCTAACATTCAAAATCTCTGGTCATGTCCCTCTCTAATAACCTTTGCATTGACTTTTCATTGTCCTTTCCACTTTATTTCAGGGTTTATGGTGACATTGAGATGATGTGGTGACATTGCTGAGTCAAGATATATCAAGAAATTTATCAGATTTGGAAGAGAGATGACTGACATTATCAAGGACACAGGTTACTCTTCTTTATAACCATGATTAAGTTGCTGTGGAACTTAAATTAAGGTTATAAAAAGATTATACCTGTGTGATGTCTATGGGAAAACATTCTCTGAAAGAGGTAGTATGACTAATCAAAAACGTACTCACTCTGGTGAGAAGCCATACCACTGTGATGTTTGTGGGAAAACGTTCTCTGGCAAAAGTGCATTAACTAGACATATACGCCTGCACACTGGTGACAACCCATACCACTGTGATATCTGTGGAAAAACATTCTCTGAAAGTAGTAGATTAACTGCACACATACGTATGCACACTGGTGAGAAACCATACCCCTGTGATATCTGTGGTAAAACATTCTCTGACAGAAGTGGATTAACTAAACATTTACATTTGCACACTGGGGAGAAACCATACAACTGTGATATTTGTGGTAAAACATTCTCTCAGAATGGTCATTTAACTCAACACGTACGCATTCACACTGGTGAGAATCCATTTCGCTGTGATATCTGTGGTAAAACATTCTCTGTAAGAAGTAATATGACTGTTCATAAACGTACTCACACTGGTGAGAAACCATATAGTTGTGATATCTGTGGGGAAACCTTCTCTGTATGTCATAAGTTAACTAGCCACAAACAAGTTCACACAGGAGATAAGGCATTCTACTGTGATATCTGTGGAAAAACATTGGCTAGTAATAGTATATTAACTCGACACATACGTATGCACACTGGTGACAATCCATACCACTGTGATATCTGTGGTAAAACATTCTCTGCTAATAGTACTTTAACTCGGCACATACGCATGCACACAGGTGACAACCCATACCACTGTGAAATCTGTGGAAAATCATTTTCTGTGAATGGTCATTTAACTCAACATGTACGTATTCACACTGGTGAGAAACCATACCACTGTCATATCTGTGGTAAAACATTCTCTGCCAGTAGTGGATTAACTAAACATATACGCATGCACACTGGTGAGAAACCATACCACTGTGATATTTGTGGCAAAACATTTTCTCAGAATGGTCATTTAATTCAACATGTACGAATTCACACTGGTGATAATCCATTTCATTGTGATATCTGTGGTAAAACATTTTCTCAGAGAGGTCATTTAACAATTCATGTACGTGGTCACACAGGTGAGAGACCATATAGTTGTGATATTTGTGGTAAATCGTATGCTGATAATCAGAATTTATCTCGTCACAGACCTGTTCATATGGGTGAATGACCCACTGTGGTATCTGTCCAGAAACATCCACTAACAATGGTTGTGTAATCAACAACAAATTCACATGGTAGATAAACCATAGAACACTAGAATTTCTTGGAAGAAATTGTACAAATTATTACTTCATGACACTGCAAAGGAATTCTTGTGCTATACTTAATACAATAAAATATGGTAATTCTTGTGAGACAGTTAATACAATAAAATACAGAAAATGGATGAAAGCCATGTTTTTATAAAGTTAGGTTAATTTAATTATTTGAGAATATTTTTGTAACATTTCAAAGTAAATTATAAATCACACTGTTGTAATATTTACTATTCCTAACTTTTTAAACAAGTTTATTATTGTATTTTGGGAGGGTCATACTGCCAATAAAAACACATGCACTGCTTATATTTCACTTCGGTTTTATTAACCAATTAGATAATTATATAATTAGTTAATTAATTGATCAATTAGTTTTTCAAAGTTCTTTCATCACAGTATGTGACCTTATCGATGACTGTGCCCCTCAAGCGCCACCTCTTAATCAGCACTTATTGCATGTTCCTGTTCGTTTCTCAGGCCTTATGGTGAAAAGAATTGTGTATCAGTTGCACTTTTTTTGTACACAACTTCAATGAAAATAAAAATCAGTTGTGCGACTTATACACAAAGCTAAGAAGTCATCTGTAAGAAATGTCATCATTATCACAACCAACTAGTATTATAAATACCAAACCACACAAGTACATATTGTATGTGTGCAGCTATCTTGAATAAATTACTGTACTTTTCAATATATGAAAACTAATCTAGGAAAAGTTATTCTAGGTCTGGTTCTTTGAGCTTGCTGACTAAACATTTTAGAAAAGGATTCAGTGGCTAGAGTGATGCAATGAAATGTATGGATGGGGAGTAGATGGTGATGAGTTACATAGATAATTGATTGAGAGGAGTGACAACAAAATTTGGAAAAAATCATGGAGAAATAAGGAAATATATAGGTGCAGGCATGGCTGTACATCACTCACATCCGAAGTTCACTTCGTAACCACGTGGTCCCAGGTTCTCTCCCACTGTGTGGCACCTTGGCCAAGTGTCTTCTACTATAGCCCTGGGTCGACCAATGCCTTCTGAGTGAAATTGGTAGACAGAAATTGTATAGAAGCCTGTCATATGTATATAAGCCACGAAAAAGCATCTATTCTGCCCTACTCAACTTCACCCACTACCATTACCGGTACTCCCCACTCCCCATCATGCCTCCTGTCATTCTGCCTCTCCTCCATCACGATGCGTAGGTTGACATTGGACCTGTCTATATCCATACCCCTCTACTTATCCACTCTATACATCTCTTGGACATATTACATCTCACCTGCCATCATCCACCTCTACTACTTATACCACCACCTCTGCTGCTAGTTGTACAACTAACCATCACCCACCTCTGCTACCAATACAATCTTCTATCCAACCTACCAGCACCCAATATGTAGTTTACACTATCCTCCACATCCCCCTCCCACTGCCACCCAACCACTACTTCTCCCAACACACTCATACACATACTCTCCCGCACTCCCATAATCACAGCTTTCCCTCCCATTGCATCCATACTCTTGCTCCCTCCCTCCTTCCTTCCCCACACACCTACACTCTTGTTCCTTCCCGCCCTCTTGTACATCACTCACATCCTCAGTCCTCTCCCACTATCATACAATCTCAGCTTCCTCCATTTTGCCCTCTCATACATAACTTATCTTATATTCACAATCTCAGGTCATGTTTGCCCTCAAAGAATGGAGACTGTATAGAGTAGACTTTAGCCTGGAAGAGACAAGGCACCCTCTCTGGTGCTGGTGCCTCAACATGCACCCAGTGCACTCCGTAAAGTGTTTGGCAATCGAACGGAGACAACATAGGGTAGAGAGGGCTCTTTAGTCATGTCTTGGATATAACAACCTTTCTAGTGTTGGTGCCATGATAAAGTGCACCAAGTACACTATAATAAAGTTGTTGATGATAGGAACGGCATCCAGCCATAGAAACCAAGCCAAATGAAACATACAAGTGAGGTGTGGTCCTCCAACCCATCTAGGAGAGTGGTGACTTCAATTGGAATTGACGCAGGACGAAATCATCCATCCCATGCCAGCATGGAAAGCGGACATAAAATGATGATGATGATGACAATATAAGTATAATATACTGGGTGATTCAGAAGTGCTTTAGCATTTAAATGATATATAACATTTTTATTTTTTATTTTGTTTTTATATAGACTTTAGACACATTTGAATAGAGCTGTAGGAGATAGAGAGCACCTTTTAAGCCTGTGTGGATTTTGTTGAAAATGGACTGTAACAGATGGCTGTGTTTCACTGATGCTGTTTGGCCTTCCAGCAGAACTTGTAGCTTTAAATCACTTGAAAATTTTGCAAATGATGACATGGCTAGAAGGGTTCCTATTTATTTCTTGTTTCACCATTATATTGTACCATTTTTAGTACAATGAATATTCTCTCATCTTTTAAAATATATAAAGCTCTCTCTCTCTCTATATATATATATAACGAACATGGATTTATATGTAAATATTATACTATATATATATATTCACAGCAAAATAGCAAAGGTAGTATTAAAAATATATAAAAACAAAACTAAGCAAATATAAAATAAAAATTTTATATTTCATATAAATGCTAAAGGGACTTCTGAATCACCCTGTGTGTGTATATATCATCATCATCGCTTTTTACGTCCGTTTTTCCATGCTAGCATGGGTTGGACGGAGAGAGTTATTGAGGCAG